>JAFELO010001012.1:0-15205 GCA_017140195.1 Eumaeus atala | reverse complement strand
ACAGAACATATTCAGTTCACAATTCAGATTCCGAATATGTGAAAATAATAGGCACCTAAAGTTTGTTTTAAAGCCTTACTATTCGGTTACCTAGACCGAACGTTCACAAGGCACCGTCAAGTACACGGTTAAAATGCCCATGGCCTTTGTTTTTCGTTCGTGTGATATTCTATCGGTATAGTACGGTGACCATGTTAGATAAAGTTAATAAATATACTCTACAAAAGTTACCTACATACTAATAATATTCAAGTAGATAACTTTTATAATAAAAATATGTTTTAATTATGATTGTTCCCGATAAGACTTTAGAAGGACATTTAACGCTAATGTAAATATAAGTCACCTTGGGGGCAATACGAAAAACTTCGGAAATATTTATATTAAAGAGTTTGTTATGTGTCATGATAAAATTCCAATAAGAGCACTATGGACCATCAGTCGGACGAAGTTAATTTCGCTTTTGGGTGGACGTATGCTGAAAAGTTTTTAATTTATATTTTAAATCATCAAATATGTAATAAAATTTGTTTATTTCTAGGTTATAATTTAATTAAAATAATCACTGCTACGAAGTCCTCGAAATGTGTGTAGGCAGATGGCGGCAGGAGAGAAGCCCAGTACAAGTAAACATTACCCGGTGCTGCAAATGTAGCAAAAACTAGCACTTTTATAACGCAACACCTCTCCCGTGTAGTCCCTGTGTCGCGCGATAAGAAACTACGTTCCAAACACAAACAGAATTGTTAGTAATTAACTAAATGTGTTGTTTTAAACGACAAGCGCAGTTTCTATATATTAAATGTCTATTTTGACATTTAGGCGCGGCCATCTTGATACGTCATTGTCAAGCCCATAACACGATTAAATGGCGGCTGTTTAACTTAGGTGAATATTCATTTCGTAATGAAATTCTGTAATTAGTTTATAATGTTCTAACAAATTAATTAAAATTTTGAAAACAGTTATGCTTGCCTTTGTTTTGACTGATACGCTAAGTGCACCCTTGATACAGATAAAAATTGTTAGTGTCGTTTAACCCTGTGGTTAACTTAAATGTTTCTGTTAGTTATAAAAATTAATAAATACTTTAGTTAGTCATAAGAATTTACGGAAATGTGAAAAATTGAACGACCTACTTTCAAGTCTAGGCAAAAAAGTTATATTTAATGTTATATACATTAAATATAACTTTTTTGCCTAGACTATAAAGTAGGTCGTTCAATTTTTTATTTTTAACCGCCATCAGAAAATAGGAGGTCTATATTTTTAAAGTGAAAACTTCCGCGTTAGGCAGGAAGAAATATGCGGGATTGCGTCAGAAAATGTCTTCTAAAAGGTCAAAACAAAATATAAAAGTACTCGCCGACTGATTTACCTGATTTTGACTACGGCGCGAACAATTTTGGGGCCATCCAGTAACCTCACGGCGGTCAACACGTTTAGGCAGGCAGTCGAGTCATTAAAATTAACTATCACAATATTCTCTTCTCAATGAAGGTACTTACGTTCAGTGGTGGTTACGCCGTGGTCGCGGGGTGATATTGCACATTTGTCTGTGTGCTACACGCTAATGAAAAAAGACTTTGTGAAGCTTCTTCGATATACATCAGAGATTGTCACAAAGCAAAACGTTGGCGTTGGTTAGCCGGATTATCATTGCGAGACGTTCCTAAATATGGTTGATGACATTTATGCTCATTGAATATCTTAATCTTACGCAGTGATACTGATAGATATAATTATGAAATGAAGTGTTCGATTTAAACGAAGCTTAATTAAGGAGCTACGCTCCCGCACAAACCTTGGAATTCATAATAGACGCCTTCGTTGTTGTCATATGAAGTAGCGCCGCGAGTGTTGAAATTAGGAACTAATACGTGTCAAAGAGGCAGATAATATAATGAATGATTGATAAAGCCGAAGACTTAGTGGCGTTATTCCACTCAGTCGTATTCAAACCGGCCAATCGCCACAAAATAAAACGGCACTGTTTATGAATATGGCTAGCCGTAATGGAATATGGCGATTTAGACAATTCGACTGCGACCATGAACATCCTCATAATGGTCATGCTGATGCGTTTTCTCCTCCCCCCGCCCCCAGTGGGCTACCGGCTAATCACAGACCACACGAAACACGACACCGAAGATCTCCCTTCACGCCGGTATGATGTGATGGAGACCTGTTACAAAAAAAATTGGTGTATTTTTACAAGGAAGAAAGGCTAGGACCAGAGGAAGTCTGGTCATCATTCGGGGTAATCGTCATATGACAATATAATACGAGTGTGGACTCACAGGGACCCAACATACGACCACACATCCTGAGGACGAACACGCTTATGAAAAATCTAATTTCTACAATTTTTATTACTGGAGTTGACCTATATAATGATTTAATGCGCGTGTTATTAAGCAATGAAGCGTTACGCCAGAGTAACGCTAACACTTACGTCGGTTACTCTCCTGCGTCCATACTTATTACTTCAGAACCGTGTTGGAGTGTCGTAGCCCGCAGGTCTTTTTATGGAAAAAATATGCTTTTTTATAGAATACGGGGGAAGCTGCTTACCCGCCTTCGCTGCGAGGAAGCTTGGCGAAATCTGCAACCGCGAGAACCAATGTGACGCCGGCTTGGTGTGCGAGGAGGTTGCACCAGGTAGCACTGAACCAGTTTCATTCGATGCCAAAGAGCCAAAAGACGGGAGCCAAAAGGAAAGAAATCTACCCCTGAAAAAACTTTTCAGTTCATTTTCATGTGTGGTTTTCCACCATTTTCACTACTCATGCAAGAGGAAAGACGAGATTAGTGGAAAACTTCATAATGGTCGTAAAGGAGATTTTGTTCCTGGTTTAGCGCGACCCATCTTATATGACGATGTATCTTCCTCACATGACGTGATGGGTACCACAGATAATTTATGGGTGTGGGTAATCCCGTAGGCTCCGACTGCTTGATTCACCATCAAAAGAAATCAAAAATATGAAAGCCTATGGCGTTCTCAGGAGAACTGCACGTCTGCCGCCCGCCCTCGGCCGCCCACAAACAATACAACGAGGACTGCACCACCTCCAGCGAGTGTGACATTTCCCGCGGACTCTGCTGCATCATGCAACGCCGTCACCGACAGAAACCCCGCAAGGTACACTAACTATCATTTCCCAGGTAGTGTCATTGTTACACTGCAGCCGAAACCGGCCGGTACAACCGGGGAGGTATTTCTCTCTCACATGTTATGTATTTCCTTATGACTGTAATGTTTACAGGTTCAATGTTACGAATATATTGGCCTATTTCCTGTAGAAGATCCAATCGCGATAATGGAGAAGATAGAAGGAGCGTTACACCAACGTAACGCGTTCACGATGCTAACGTCACGCACCTTTCTTTTCAGAATCATGTTCATTTCAAAAGAGCAATCATCAGCCATATGTCGGAGCCTGCACGTGTAGCTGTTATTTCGATTATTCTAAGAATTCATTGCCGTTCATTCAATCAATTGCCAATTAACGCAAAACCTTACTCATCCACGCAGTCCCGTCATCCTCATCTAATACCTCCATTCAAATTACAAGTAAGAGACGGTATGGAAATGCGCATAAAGAAGTGCCGTAGTGAGCGATTACTTTACAAGTGATTCTCCAGTTTGTGCTGACAACAGCAAAGTTATACAACTTTGTACACACTGCATTATTCCTTACACCCACGTGAATCAATACGCTTGCAGAACCTATATAACAATAAAATTGAGTTGGTAATGTTACAGATTAATGTGATTGTACTGTGTCTTTTAATTTCCCTCGCCTCCCCCCTCGGGTTCCTCACTGAACTTATTCTATGTCACCTATTCGCTTTTTCGGGGCCCTCACCTGCCTAGAGTATGCTCACCTATTGCCAAAATAAAAGGTAAACACCAATCACAGATTAATCACGTAATCTCAGAAACTATAACACTTACAAATCTGGAATTTGGCAGGCAGGACCATTTATGGTGTAGACGTCCGCTAGGAACGAATTTTAGGAAGTGCCTTCTGATAATAATAACATCATACAACTTAGTTTCAAAACATGATGATGCAGCCCGCTTCATCTATGACATCATACGTAGTTTGAACTAAACTCTAGAATGTTAATGAGCAAACACTTTTTTTGTCCAAACATTGAATCAATATAAATAGCGAATAGAAGTTTACTGATCGTTCTTATTTGCTTTTCTTTATGGTACGAATTTAATTCATTTTTTTTAATTAGTACTGGAGACTTGACATTTTGAGAGTCGTTTCGATGAGATGCCGGTCAAAGTATAGTCAAGGAATAAGTCAAAGGTATAATTTCACTCATAGAATGTTTGTGTACATATGTAAATCTTCTATCTTTATCTATTTTATATACACACAATAAAACAATGAAAACAGTGTGTAAACCCCCCCTCCCACTAGCACTAGTTTCATATGTCTGAACACTAGGCACATCAATCAACTTAGAAGTCTTCAGTCTTGGACGATGTCTCAACAGATCACTACAGACCTGGACCAACTACTGTATAGCACGTTAGCCCATTGGAGATGAGGAGGTAAGGAGGGCAACGCATCGACATAGAAATTATGCAGATAGAGATGAGCGTCGGTGGTGATATTATCATCTCCATTAGTCAATAAATCTGTCATTCAACAGCTCTTTGAATTTATTGTCCATCATTCATCTTTTCTCGTATAACTTTATATAAAATATATCTATATTTCAGAGCTGTGGATATTTCAAGGAGCCCCTGGTTTGCATCGGACCCGTCGCCACGGATCAGATCAGGGAGATAGTTCAGCACACGGCCGGCGAGAAGAGGCTTGGCTTGTACCGTATGCACTAATGTGTATCCTTCTACTATTATACTTGATTGTTTTAATTTTTTTGTCCATGAGAGTAAAACAAAACTTATCTGGTTTTAATATTTTTGAGTTCGGCAGTTAGCCTTTGAGCGCATGTCAGAAATATCACTGTCAAAGTGACATTCGTCCATGACAGTATTTGAATCTACGGCGCATCTTAATCCTCAATTAACTTCGACAGTATTGTGGAAATATAAATTCAAAATATTCAAATATTTCTAAAGGTATGTTTCCTCTAAATTATTTTCACATATTTGTATTTTTTTATTATTATAAAAAAAACACACATTTATCTATTTGAAACACCTTCAATATTGATAAGTGTTTTGCGGATGATTGAAACGACGATAAATTGCTTTGAATCACGGTAACCGATCGCCCTTTATTTTTAATTTTTAATAATTAAAAAATTAAAAAATATTAAGTCATAAATACTCGTAGGTGTAAGTTTTTTTTAGTTTTAAAACTTAACACGGCATTTAGCATTAGTTGTAATCTTCGGTGTCCTGTCTTATGAATGTTAAATATCACCAAAATGTTATAAGTACGTTTAAATTTTAAATATAAATTAGACATAGTTTGAAAAAAATTAAAATAAAATACATATCCTGGCTGAGGCATTTATTATAGATTTTTAAAAAATTATCGATGTTACTCTAAGAAATTAAATAAGTGTAATATTTTTGCTTTTTTTTAAAAATAATACTATGCTACGTGCCTAGATAAACGTACATATCATTGTGAATTTGTTTTAAATATATAACCCTAGTCGTAAATTGAAACATATCAATATTTAGCGTGTTACATTAGTGTAAGTATGTGATGTCTGTATTTTCTTAAAATATATAATAGCAAAGGAATACGATATTTTTCTGCCAAATCGACGTTGAAGATTTTTAATATCACTGTTTCTCTGTTAATGGCCTAATGTATGCTTCATAGAACCGTTGGATGCCGTATACAATATATGTTATTGTTCTTATCCAGTGTTACTAATATTCGTGTAATATGTGTTGAATTATACAAGAGATATCATTTGTGTACTTTTGTTAGACCCGCACCGCACCTATTCATAATCCGTCCTCCTTCCTTCTATATTTGCGAATTGTATTCTGCTGCTGCATCAGGCTGATACGAGCGGGACTGTACCTGTTGCTCACATAATGGTGGCGCAAAGTGATGGCTATGCCATCGCGTATCGTGCGGCCTGTAATATTCATGGCCCTACTAGAGAAGGAATTAGATCATGTCTCTAGAATCTGTTTGTGTGGATTTCAATGGGCGTAGCTTGTTCTTCAGCAAAAGACTTCAACTGCTCGTTATGACGCAAAAAAAATAAAGTTATATAATAAGATCTAGTTCCATTGCTGTATTGCAGGCAAGTCGGGCCGGCGCCTCACGCTCACGACAGCGCCGCCTTAAAAATACACTGTCGTTTAGTGCCGCTTACATTTACCGATGGTCCATTGGAAATATGAGGTTATGGAGGCCATCGCAACTGCATATGTGAAAGCCATACACATATTTGGATGCGTTTTTTTATAAGCATCAGTGGTCAAAAAAAAGCGCAAATCGGAGTTTTTTGATGACTACCGACGCCCATGGACTTTCGCATGATTGTTACGCAGATGCGTTGCCCTGCTATCATCCCAATGGCCCACGTGTGATCTGATAGAAATGCTTCGGATTTTTATATCTGTACTGTGGTTTTTATTACCTGTACTGTGCTGTGGAAGCGAAAATAATCCCAACACCAGCTCCATCGTGCTAGAAGTGCTAGTGACTTCATAATAGTTACATTAGCTATTATCATTGCCGGAGAGACCGCGGAGTCCCCCCACCCCCTGACTCCAGGGCAGCTGGCCTAAAGGCTCATGACTGAGAATGATACGGATCATGTGGTATCTGAAATTCGCATTTGTAGCAGCACGGCTACTTTAATGTAACATCCTTTGGTTCTGAGAATGTTTATGGGCATCGGTATGCCGTTTTTTACTGTGAGACTGACTTCACGTTAGTATACTAAACTATAAAAAAACACCCATTGAATATTAAATTACGTTTATTTACTTATGAATAAACTTACACATTCACTTAAAATATTTTAATTGTTGTTTTACTATTCTTGGTTGATTTACTAGTCAGCAGAAACATTTTCGGTAGTCTTGGGGTTCATTGAAAGAGGCCGTTGTCCGGCAGTGGACCGATAAGGGCTGATAATGATGATGAAGAAAAACATCTATGGCAATATTTAACACGATGATACTTAGATAGAAAGTTATAAATTAGCCGGTGAAGATTCAAATTATACTTGAAAATTTCACTTCACATAACATAAATTAGATACATTAACTACTTAGTCTTAGCCAGAATAGGAAAGTCGATTTAAATTAAAATTAAAAAAAAAAAAGTTGAGACAAGCTCCTGGTGCTAGTTCATCATCACCCGATCTTGTGGAAAATAATTCCAAAGTTCACGTTTTTAGTTTTTATCCGAAGAAGGGCAGCACCGGCGGCGGCGGGCCATAGAGACGGCCGTAACCGGCGCCGTGTCGTCGGTATGCACCAAAACCGCCACCGTAACCGCCACCATAGCCGCCAAACCCACCGAAACCGCCACCGAATCCAGGTCCTCCAAAGCCTCCGTATGGTTGGGCGTAAATTACCTGTGGTTACAAAAAGTGTACTATGTTGGGTCGATCTGAATCTTCTTTTTTTTTCTCGAGACTGCCCCCCTCCCTCCTTCTCGCAAAAGGGAGAGATGCATTCCAATATGAGAGTGTTTGTAACGGGATCTTCTTAAAGATCTTAATATTGTAAGACGGTAGTTCCATTGGTAGTTCCATTCATGAGTTGCAGCCCATAGGCCGGCATGTAAGAGTCCGTTACCGTACTTCAATAGCCCATGGGGCGTAGAGTAAATAAGGGCAACGAACCTGAGCTGCGTCTGGTTCCGTAGACGTTTATGGGCGTCGATAGTCAACAAGACTCTCGTTTGTTTCAACTACCCTTGTAGTAGTTGAAAAAAATATTACCCTTACATACATCTTGGTTCTGTTTTGAATGATTTTATGTTTACTTTGTATATAGTGTATATAAAATTATTATAATATTTCCTAAATATTTTCTAAACACTAAATATCTAAAATTATATTTGAAGTTTTGTTTTAAATTTATGTTATATTTAAATTTTATCAAATATAAACTTTGATATTGAACTTTATCTATAGAATAGAAATTCAAACCGAACATAAATCTTCTTGCTCGTATATATAAAACAAGGTCCCCAAGAGCTGGCTGTCTGTTTGTGATTGATTTTCTTAAAATATATTAAAATAATTTTCATGCCGTTTTCGCCTTTGAATAGAGGGTTTCCCGAGGAAGGTTACAGTGTATTTTTTTTGTTATTCACAGGCGAAGCCGGGGCAGATCGCCACTAAAATGAATCATGCTGACCTGTAATAACAAGAGCGCCAAGAGTCCGAAAAATATTGTTGAATTCATTCTGATGTAGCAGTTGTAATCTTTTTCCTTTTTTTCTGATTTTCTTCTAAAAAGTCTAAGGTGAACTAAAATTATGGCAAGTTGCTTTAGTTATTTATGTGAAGGTGCAGACGGCGAAACAATTTTACAGCGAACTATTATAGACACCTTAACTCTGCACCTTATAGCTAATGCAATAAGTGGGAATTTGCTCAGTTTTCGTTTGTAATACCGCAAAAGAATTCAATGAACTGGGATTTCTACGTCCACATTAGCAAATACGTATCAAACAATGAGCAAATGTCTTAAATATTTGTTTAACAAAATCTTACTCATCATTTGTACTTTTAAGTATTTTGTTTTCATTAGGAAACTAAGAATTGCGCAATATTATGGCTAATGTTATTACTATAGCGCAGTAATCGCATATATATTATAGCCAAGTGTCAAAAAAAGGAAACCTTATAGTTTCGTCATATCGGTTTGGCCATTCATCTGTCCGTCCGTCTCGACATCCGCCTGTCCTGGCGTAATGGCGTGTCACAGACGTCTTACACGGAGATTGTGGTTACTAGACGTTCGAAATTTATATATCGCTACAAACGATGAAATATGAGTAAAAAGAAACCATACATATAACTGAGAGATGAGTCTATCTCTTCAAAAGGAACTTAATGTTAAGATTAAATAAAAACTTCAAACTTTCAATAAAAATTAGTAGTTTCAGAAATAATATAAGTCATATATAAGATTTAGTTTTCTATTTAGAACCGTTCATAGGCGAGTCGAGCTCGCTATTAAAGCTTCTGTAAATGACTGAAAATTTCAAAATAATTACTTTTACTTTGGCGGACCATTCATACGTCACAGAATGTAAATTGCACGGCGGATGCTAAGCGTTAAAGTGTTCCACGATTGAAAATTAGTTGACAGTTTTAAAATCTCTGGTCACGTGATGTCATAACCGGAGATCTGTCTAAGATACAATCAAAAAAAGAAAAATTTACTGACCGACTGTGGTCCATAAAGTTAGTAATATTACAAAAACCTTAAAACGAATATTAGTATCAGTAGTTTTTACGATTTCTGACGCCCATTAACATCAACACAACTACTACACTAATACGTCTTACGATCCTTTTTTAACTCCCCTCTCGCACCCAAAGGGTCAGCTGCTACCGGAAATTGTGGAAATAGAATGTAAAGTTTATTTATTTATTGAAATGTTAATATCAGTTTTTATCAAGAAGTGACAAGACATTCAATCCACTATAAAATTTAAAAGTTTTATCTTGTACAATAAACAATAAATTTGAAAAAGCGCCGACGCTGTCCTTATAGATGTACAATTACGCTGTGAGGACAATAATAACTTAAATTTTTCTACAATAGAGTTATTGTCGATGATGCTTCTGCAATTTTGTACATATATTTAGCCTTACCGGACGAAGACTCGGTGAAGACAATAAAAATAATAATAATTTCCTAGCCGTAGTTCAATCATCAATATATAGAGACTAGGCAACTGCGCTGCACATACAGTGCACAAGTGTATGCCGCAGGCACAAGTGTACTTCCTATTCCCTCATTCTCCTATTCCGATGTGACGGCAATCCGACACGACTGGAGAGAAATCAGGCGCAGGATCCACGTGTTTACGTGCTCTCCGTAGCACGGGGTTGTAACGCCGCTTGATTACGGGCTGTTGTTAGAAAATGAAAAATCCCAACAACAATTCCGACCTGGGACACGAGCCCAGACCTCACGACTGTGGTTGAACATGCTTACCACTAGACCACAAGGCAAACATCAAAAAATAATAATTATATTGCCAACATTGTGGAACGAATGAAGTTAAACGTAAACGAAACATACACAGAGTTTTTTCTCTTCATTTCTTATTCCTGCACGTCTCTGGTGTTTAAATATTACATGCCTGTGTAGACATTACATGCATGTGTAAAATTATTTTAGCAGTTTCCTAAGCATACTTCAAATGTTATGCTTTTCAGAGAATCCTCCATTAATTGATAGAAAGATCATAATTAAATTATTTATGAAAATTACATAATAACTTTACTCTTGAATCTCGAGACGAAAGGTTGATAGCGTTCGTTATCATCATAGCATTGTCTGTTAATAATAATAAAATATAAGCTAATAAGTAATAGTATGGTTAGGAACATTAGCTCTTAAAAAACATTGTAAAAGTTCAGATGGAAGCTATTAGACGTTTTTCCTATATAACGAAGTCCTGTATATTATATAACGAAGTCACAAGGCAGAGAACTAGAGCAACGGATATGACGCGACGAGTAGGCTCGCTGAAGTGGCAATGGGCTGGTCACACACTCAGAAGAACAGATAGCAGATGGGCCAGTGAGGTTCTGGAGTGGAGGCCGCGTTTAGGAAAACGAAGTGATGGTCGACCATTGACTAGGTGGGTAGACGATCTCCGTGTGGGTATGACTACTATATACTACCTTTTGACGACTATTTTTTTCGTGCAGACGCGCCAGTCTCCTTTCCTCCTCCCCTCCAATATTCAAGAGCCACGCGACAGCATCACATTGTATCACCGTAAAGTGGCAGCTATGGTGTCCCGTATCATGTAGTTTATGAGTAGCCGGTGACCCATTGGTAGGTAAGGAGAAGGAGGGCAACGCGGCTACATGACAACAATAAAGCATATGTCTACAGCCGTTGATAGTCAGAAGATTTCCCGTTTGCCCAAAATACTATTAAAAAGCATAACTATCATTTTATGGCGGTGTCATGTGAGCGAGAGGTAGCCCAGTAGTCCCGGTCCAATTTAGCTGCAACGCATGCTGCATTCCTTCAAAAAATTTTCAGAAAAAATTGGTCCAAAAAACGTGTACTATGGTTAGTCGGTTGTCTATAGAATCCTGTCATCGGATCTGACTGTTCGTTTGCTTCTTAGACTAGACAGGAAAACGCAAAAGCAATGCTAATATATTCGTTTAATCATTTATAATTATACTCATAAAAATTCGCTAAAACAATAGGCACAATAATGAATATAAACACTGGTCTATCAACTAATATAAATTATATATTGCTTACTCACATAAGTAAGACATCTTAAACGGATTCAAAATTAAAACAACTGGCTAAATTGCAAAAATATTCTAGAACATGCATTATAAGAAACTTTTTGTGTTATGTAACTCTATTGGGTAAATTTTACTATCACGTTTTCAATTTTTATCCAAAGAATGGTAGTGGCGGCGGGGGTCCGAAAAAACGCCCGTACCCGTATCCACCATATCTTCGGTATCCACCGAAACCCCCGCCAAATCCACCAAAACCCCCGTTAAATCCGCCAAAACCCCTGCCAAATCCGCCAAAACCACCGCCAAAACCGCGTCCACCGAATCCACCGAATCCTCCGAAGCCTCTGCCTCCGAAACGTTGGGCATTTGCTACCTGAAATGAATACAGTAAAATGTGACTCTGTGTTAGTTTTTATAGTATCGGGCGACAAACGAAAAATTTTGAAGACTATATACGTCCATGCGGACAATAATGGGCATTCGCATTATTGTCGAGATACAGATGCGTTGCCCTCCTTTACTCCTCCCCTCCAATGGGCCACCGGCTGCTCACAAACTGCACGACAGTATAGCTGTCACTTTACAGAGGTGTCATGTGATCGAAAGGCACCTCCCTGGTCGTGCGGGTCCTATTCTGCTGCAGTGCAGCATGGTAGAGTAGAATTGATTTGAATTAACTTTTATTTATTTTAGATAGTACATACACTGTTACACATTTCTACATATATGTACATCTACAACAGCAAATAAATACAAAAATGACATCATAAAGAAGAAAAAAATTATACAAAGCAAATAGTAAAAATAAACAGCAAAATAATAAGAAATATATTTAAATAAATACGATACATGCCTATACATGGGAAGATGCACAACAGCTTAACTAACCCCTAAAGATGTAACCACTCACTTTTTTTTTTGCTCTGAGCTTTATTTAAGTTTAAGGTATAAACCATTGCTATTTATCATGAGGCATATCTATGAACGTGAACGTATAGTGTAGGATCGTAGTGTATCGCAATGCGAGGTTAGTCTTACCTAGACTAATTAGTACCTAGCGCTGAACTGAAAAACGGCCCGGCGCCGTCACGACACGCTACTCGACTTAGAAATAATTCTGCTAAACAGTGATGATATATGAAAATATGGTGATAGTATATAGTTTCATTGGATTCTCAGTTGATATTTTAATGGACAATATCATTAGAAAGTATTTACATAAAATATTGTTTTATTAATGCTTTTTGAAATCCCATGAGGTGGTTTTTTTAAACTACGTCTTACAAAAATGTGATGTATATATATAATAGATATTTTTTCAAACCTGAACTTATGCTGTGAAACCGAACAGAAGCCCATTTTACAGCACTCGGTACTTTACGGTAATCTAATTTTTTGACAGGGCTAGCTTGAATGGGGAACTCCGATCTTCCACAGATGGGGCAGATGCATCCCAATATGAGTGTGTCGCTAATATCTAATTATTAAGTCCACCAATCCCACTGCCGAACATATGTTTTTTCAATGAACGCCAAGACGGTATTTTTTTCATTTACTTCTTCATCAAAAGAAATACACATTTTATTTTAATGAAAAAAAAGGTGTAACATACATCTAAATAAATAGTTGAAAGAGATGAAAATAACTAATTTAAGTTTTTTTAAATGACAGCAATTAATCGCACTTGCAAATTTTTTATGAGATTTGGTAAAAGTCTTCAAACCATATAGAAAAAATTTATATTTAATAAGAAAATGTATCCTGTAGTAAAAATATAATGATTTATAACAAATTATATTAGTAGAACATTAGTAATTAGTAAAACATAAAACAGTGCATACAAAAATCGACTGTGATTTCCCTGCACCTCCAATGGTGACTACAGTACCAGCTCGGAGAACCTTTCGCTTTCGAGCAAAACATATTTTGTATAACCGGTGCACAATTGACAACGTACTTAAAATGGAGTAGCGCACATAAAGAAATATAAAGTAGAATTGTACCCCTCCTTTCTTGTCGGTGATTAGGTACTAACCTGTACTACCAAAAGAACCATCACCAAGAAAAATATTGATGCTCTCATTTTGTTAAAATATTTTTTATTTTACACTTTATTTTGTGTTTTTATTCTAATCAATATTTCAATTCCAATGTTAAAAATATTATTTATTTAAATGTATTCTATTATAAAATTTTTATCTTATGTTAGATTGTCACAAATTTCGAAGATGAACTGAATTTATGACTAGTCGCTTTTGTTATTTATATGAATATGAAGTTGATGATACAATTTTAGTGTAAAACTGTACACGTATCATTCACAGCGCCTTATAGTTAATAAAATAAGAGTGATATTGCTTAACATGCATTTAACAAACCGCACTCAACGAACTGGGTTTTCTGCGTCCATATTAGCGAGCACTGAGCAAGTGATTTATATATTTATTTAACAAAATATTACTCACATCTTATACTATAGGTATTTTGTTTTACTTCCGCATCTATCAATTTACACTCAATCATCGTATCTGGTATACGCCAGTGAGAAACATGAGTATCATTTAGCCAGATTCGTTGTCAATACAAAAAAAAACATCCGGTACTACCCGAATGGGATTGAGATATTTTAGAGGTCCCTGTGACCACGTTCGAGTTCCTACATGAGACTCTACACATATATCATCAAGGCCTTAAATCCTCGTGTCCCTGTGGATTTAAGTCCCTAAGTACAAAATAAACGAGATATTTTATTATAGACTACCCAAGGCCACCTTCCAGCTCCCTTAATAGATTGATATCGTCTAGGCCTAAATTCCTCGTCAAGAAAAACCGAATAGGTTATAATAAGGGTGAATGGGCTGTAAAGTTGTCACTGGTCATGGCAATTCAAGTATACTTCCCAGTCCCATAGAGTTTATGTTACTTTGATTTGTCTTAATCAGCACTTTTACAGTAATTTTAAAAATTCCGTGATGTGGTGATGGGTACATAACAAATCGATGCTTATTTAAAGTAATTAATACCTATTAATTATTCCATTTTTTTTTTTGCACAGATACTCACCGAAGCAACCATGCCCGGTGAGCACCTGCGTTAGACGGAAGGCGAGGGGTTTGCGCCTACGGCGCATCCACCGCTCGAGGACCGGGCGCAAGGCAGCCGTTAACTCTCTACCGTACGGCTGCCGCACCAGGTACTCCCCCCACCTCTGCATTAACGCCACATGCCCTAGCCGGCGAATCCGTAGGATCTCGTCATGCGTGGGGTTCAGGCCGAGAGCCCTCCTATCCGAGACATAGGAGCAGCTCTCGGCAAGAACCTCCGCCACGAGTTCCCACGGGGGATCGCCGGCTAGGGCTGTCACTACAGCCCACGATACCGTACAGTACCCCCGGATCGACCTCACTGCGACGACCCTCTGCGCAGAGCGCAGATGGGCCTTATTCCTCGCAGTGAGACGGTCCGCCCAAACCGGGGCACCGTACGTCGCCATACTCCGACAGACACCGGAGTACAGCTGCCTGCAGGCGGCGCTGGGTCCTCCGAGGTTCGGGAGGAGTCTGCCCAGCGCACTCGCCGCCTTCACGACCTTCGGTCCCACCATAGCGAAGTGTGGGCCGAAGGTCCACCCTTCAAGGATGAGCCCCAGATATTTTATGTGGGGGCTCAACCTGACCCTCTCCTCTCTGATCTGCAGAGCGGCCCCCGGCGGGTTCCTCTGCGGCCGGTCCCGCGGAAGAGGAGGGCTTCGGTCTTGTCTAGT
>JAFELO010001011.1:75307-93761 GCA_017140195.1 Eumaeus atala | reverse complement strand
CAGCCCCCGAAGGGACTGACACCACCTCCACAGATGAGGTTGTCCAGCAGCACATAACAACCCCATCGATTTTGGGACAGTGCAATGGGGTGAGGTTCCCAACCTCGCCCCTTGACCCGTTCGCAAGTGCGCCGCCAATTTTTGATCTTTTTTCCCTCTTATTAGAGGGGTACGAAGAGCGGCATCTCCTCCTGCCCTTTAGTCCCCTCTCATTATAGGTGGGTTACTAAGAGCCGCTACCACCTCAGTGCAATTGGCTTCGCCCAAGGTGTCTCGGATCACCGCAAACTACTGAGAGCCAACCCCCCCCACCCGCCAAAACAAGGCTTGAACCATGGTGGGGTGTAACAGGGAAATAGGGCAGCCCAGTTTGACTTCAACATATAATAATTTGAAGAGTTATTTAGGACCTTACTTTAAGGCTAACTTATGTCTCGTCTGATATTGTTTTCACAGAACTACAGGCTACATACATCTCAGCTACACAGTGGGGTGTCATGGCAGACGTTACACATTGTTCCTTACTTTTTGAAGTTATACTCCTTTCGGCGTGTCAGGGAAAAATTATGAAAGTAAATTTTTACAATGCGCGCGCACACCGTTTCGAAAAACCGACACCCTGAAGTAAGTTATAATCAACCTTTTCGTTTTTCAAAAATAGTTACCATAACGCATTTTAATAAAGCAATGAATTAATATACCTTTTTTCTATTGTTGGTGTCGATTCTTCTTGAAACGAACAATAAGACGAAACAAAAAAAAAAACGCCAAAAAAGTATACATGTACACACAATTACTTTTAACCAATTGATGTCTAAACAATAAAATAATTAAGCGCCCAAGAGAAAACATTTCAGCTGCTACGATTTAACATGACCAACCACAAGGGGGTCCAATTAGTAGATTCGATTACAACCCCCTTGCCACTCCGCCGCTCTCAAAATACTCTTCACCACCAGCGGCTCCCCATTTAATTTGATATCGTTTTGATTCACCGCAACAATTCTTATGTCGAGCACTTCACTTTATCGAATTTAAATCTTTGAGATTTGACAGAACGTCACGTTTCACTTAAACGTGAACAGCAGTCCACTGGCGTGGCACTGACTCTCACACAATCTGTCTATAGGTAGTCCGCCTCGTCAAGAAAATCTGTAAACTAATGACTGCGATTTCACTAATGTTGATGTCAAAGTAGGTAATAGGTATTACTCGTAATCCCTCATGAGGGTCATTACAGGTATTGTCAGTCTTAAATAAAGTATTGCTACAAGTTGGTAATTAATTTTGCAGACGCATTTATTACATGAAATTAGGCAATAGAACGAAAATATGCAACAACAACTTCGATCATTTTAATTGTTCTCGCTGAGTTTGTTTCGTTTTAATATAAACTGTTAGAGAAAACGCAAGAACAACAATACATCGTCAGTTACCTCATTGGGTAAGCAGGTTATTTTTAGAGAAAACGCCATTGCTTTGAAACTTTGAAGAACTGGCTTCAAGTACCAGCCGTTGTGACCAGGGAAGAAATGACTCAAAGTACCGGCCATTGTGACCAGGGAAGAACTGACTCAAAGTACCGACCACTGTGACAAGGGAAGAACTGGTTCTAAGTGTGAGTGCGTAACTAATGCGTTGTGTGGAGATTTTTGATTACTTTTGAGAAAACTACGGTTACATTACGTCATCTACTGTCGCGGTCGTCTATCTGTGACCAGAAAGTGACAACAAATATATAAATATATAATCAATAACAATTGTATTAGCTACGTCTTTACTAACTTGCAAAACCAATGATTAGACTAAAACTCGTACACCCAATGAACATATAATGAGGGTTCTAACGGAGTTACGTAGCGAAATATTACTTTATTTATGAGTATTCCACACGATAAAGTCGGACCATACATTACCACGCCTCACTAGACACATTCGCGGTTCTGTCCGCGTGATTTATATCCTGTATTGATTCTAATTAAAAGTGTCTAGGGATGTGGCGGCATGGCGGGATCCCTGGTTAAATCTCGCTCGGATAGTTAACCTATATGGAAGAATATATTTCTACCTCTATATAATATAAAACTGTCGTGTCACCGTGTTTGTAACCAAAACAGTTGGACCGATTTTCATCCAAATTTGTTATCAATGTCTGGCACATTTACAAAAAGGTTCTAAAGGATATTTCGTATCTTTGTTAAGAATTTTAAGTCTTCCGTACTGAGTGTCTGAGTGACTGACAGACAGACAACACAGACAGAATACAGAATGCAGGAAGATGGAATTTGGTGTAAGTATTCCTTGGAGGACACTAGGGGAACACTAAGGAACCCCAACGTGGTTCAAGCCTCATCGTGGTGGTGGGGCTCATTGGCCTAGTGTGAACCCAGGCGAAGCCAATTGAACCTGGCTGATATTTGTACCCCTCTTATAAGAATAGGGATCAAAAGAGCAACAGGATAATGTGCTTTTGCGCACGGGGCAAGCGGCAAGGGTGGGAACGTCACCCCATTGCATTGTCTCAAAGTTGGTGGTCCCCTAAGGGACTGGCTAGACATCAAGGTGTACTGATGTTTTGTAGTTCCGGTGGCTTTGTGCATATTCAATGCCAACAAAAAAGGAGTGAAACCGCGGGGCGATGTTAGTGGACTATAGTTGTTTATGATATGCTATTGCTGTTATTACAAATTGTTTTCCAGCAACACTTTCCTACAATTATAATAATCATTTTTTTTGACTGCCCCACGTTGACGGAAGGTTCCAGGTAGCTTCATCGGTTACTGTAAGACACGGCGGTGGTCTAGGCGAGCTTGTGGTCGATAGAGGGACAGATCGCTCCTTTCCCGCTGATGCTTCCCGATAGTGATTGGACGTGAGCTAAAGTAACTATTATTATCTTGGTCGAGGGGACCGGGTCCCGTCGCACGTGCGCCAGCTGAAGTTGGCCTCGCATTGTGGTGGGGTCAGGGAGAGCTCGTTGAGCAATCACGATTGGGAGAACCGTCCCCCCTTTCCACCTCGACTGAATGGTACTGGTCGACAGTGCCAGCCACTAATCTATACCAATATAATATATCTGAAGAGTATTCGTTTGTTTGTTCGTTTTAGCACGCTAATACATATCTGGAATTACAGATCGAATTTGAAGAAATATTTTTGTGTATGCTTGAGGAGGCTCATGACAGTCTCGAAGTTTTAGTTTATTACTTCCCGCGAAAATTTAAAACTGTCAAAAGTTTAGTTTCACATCAAGACGCGTGATTCCAAAAATCGCTACACAGCACCCAGAGGCGGTGGCAGATTACAAATGCATGAGCATTTGTATGGTTTGGTAAACATACGTTTGCCAAACCAAGGCAAGTACAATTTGTTCCAGCTCCAACATGACGTGCCAGTCACGGTATAAGAATGATTCTGAAGAAAAAAGATGTAACTGAATATCGGCGTTACGCTCAGCGTGCAGCGTTACGTTACTGTGTTATATGATTTCTCCTCCTTCATACCACGATATTTTTTTAAGTTTCTATTTCTCACGAATATTCCTTAAGAAATTAAAGCATGAGGTGTATAAAAATAGAATTAAAAATATGTAGATCCGTCGTTCACAGAACGGCCCAGCGTGCAGCGGCCCAGCGGCCCACAAATCGAGTTACTCGTAATCATGTTACGGCCCTTCGCATTTGCCTCCAAAATCCGCCACTTGTAACCGTTGATGAGCTATTCTTTAGAGGGGAGGTAAAGAACGCTTTATGTATAACAGACTTTCAAAACATAACAATATAACTTTTTTTTGACCTAGAAATTAAACTGTATATAATATGCATTATATATACATACAATGTAAAGAACCTAAACAACATAATTTTGTCTGTTAATTTATAGCTTGTCGTCATCCAACGAGCGCAATTCGATTCCATTTATGACGTATTTTTACCTTTTCGTAATAATATAATAAAAAAAATAATTATTGTCAATATTTAATTGTCGGTAAAAATAAGAAAAAATTGCCTGCATGATAAAATTACGCGTGAAATTTTATTACATATTAAAATAAATAAAAATTTAGAGTAAAATATATATCAATGGAAATAAACTTAATCACCTACGTATGAAGACGCAAATGTTAAATTTGCATAAACGATAAAAAAGACCTGAGCTACATTTGGCAGAAGATAAATTAGCATAAAATATGTTTCAAATTTCGTCAATAGACGCGTAACGTGGAGTGGCGAGAGGGGAGGGGGGGCGGTTGTGGTGACATGGGAGGCGTGTGGCAAATGTCAGGATTGCATCAAGGATCTCAAGTTTTAGAGCATAATAAATTAATGTGAGGGTGTGCCAAGCACCGCGATTGTATGCCGATGTGGAAACGGTGTCTCAAAATTGTATTTTTACAGCTTTATCGGCTTAAACGTGTAGATGTGTGGTAGTGCTATTGTAGATGATGAGACGGCTCGATGGGGGACGTTCGCGAGTATAACGTCGGGAGGTGTATGTTGTCTCACTTCGCGTACTTCGTAACTGGATGTTCGGCTCTACATTGTATGGATTTGACATACTCCGGTTGACTCCGTCTCTCGGTAATGGGAAATGATATGTTGTCATGTGCTCAAATAAGTCAATGTAGGATTTTTATGAGATAGGGGGCAAACGAGCAGGTGGGTAGTAACTATCGCCACCCATATACACTTGCAAAGCTGGGCGTCTTACAGAAGTATTACAGATTGAATATCACCCACATTTGGGAACTACTGTTCCCAACTGTCTCTATATGCGGTCGGACCTGCGCCTTGTAAAGTTGCAGCTGACAGGGTGCTTCACCCAGCTTCTTTGAAGCTAATTTAGCTTTCGTTTTCAAAGGACCGCGGACCTGAACGTTACCCGTTATGCCGACACTAAGTATTCCGATACTAGGTGGGGTCGATAGATAGATGTTTAGGAAACGAAGTTATATGACGAAGGGTGACTTTTTGGCGGTAGACGCGCAAACGTTGTCTTATGGGGATTAAATTGTACTAAATTTAGTCGGCCCCATTCCGAGAATTTCAATAACAAATCCTCGATTTCAGACAAAAGTTTGTTTCTATATTCGTTGAAACCGGGAAATATTGGCACCGTTAGTTTATAAAGCAGTCCCAGTGCTATCATCCGTGTAACAATGAAGGCCACTAGTTTGCAGCATGTTATTGATGTGTAGAAGAAACTGCGTAGGAGACAGAACGCAACCTTGAGGAACACCAGCGTTGACAAATTTAAGGACGGAGCATCTGTTGCCAACCATGACCCTGATGCTGTGATTTATCAAGAAGCTAGTGATCCAATCGCTTAATTTCTCGGGGAGTCCGTAAGAAGAAAGCTTTGAAAGGAGCACTTTGGCACAAAGCCGATCAAAGGCCTTCGATACATCCAGACTAATCGCCAATGCTTCCTCCTTGGTTTCAATTGCCTTCGCCCATCGGTGTGTTAAGTAAATTACAAGATCGTTAGCTGAACGTCCGCGGCGGAAACCGTATTCGCCTGTACGGTTTCCGCTAATTATTAGATGATCTTCTAGGTATCACAAGAGCTGGCGGTTAATAATGGATTCCATCATTTTGGAAAACAAAGGAGCTGTCAAAATAGGTCGGTAGTTGAATTGGTCGGAGCGGTCTACTCTATTAGGGATCGGGTACATTAAAGTTGTCTTCCATGAGCTGGGGACTACGCCAACAGTGTAGAAGCATCGGAAGGGCCCGTCAGTACAGGAGCCAGCTCCAAAGCACATTTTCTCAGCACAATCAAATCGACATTAAGATCTCTGACACTATAGATCAGCGGGTTGGGATGGGATGCGGTCATTCTTGGTATCCTACCCATGGGGCGGACTTCTTCATTCGCGGATTCTCTCCAGCGAGAAGAACGTCCGACATTAAATTATTAAAGATGTTTTCATTTGGTTCATTTAATAAAATCAGAGTTGGGTGACATGAACTTTCTGCCGCCGCTATTCATGTATATCTAGGAGCGGCAGCGGCCACCACATATACGATCACAGGGAGTCCGAGGGAAAGGCTAAAACTGTCTTGTTAAGAAGAACGGGAAGAGAACAAGGTGAGAGTACAGAACTGGCCCATTGGTGGAAGGTGAATAGGAGGGCAACGCATCGGCATAGCAATTATGCTAATGTTCATGGGCGTCGGTAATCGTGGAAAGGGTCC
Organism: Eumaeus atala; assembly: GCA_017140195.1. NCBI lineage: Eukaryota > Metazoa > Arthropoda > Insecta > Lepidoptera > Lycaenidae > Eumaeus > Eumaeus atala. The sequence continues at coordinate 87,564 of JAFELO010001011.1, read as the reverse complement.
GATCGCTCGTTTGTCTCCCTATATTAAAAAAACTTCTCTCTTAACTACACTGCATCTTATCATTATACTTTTACCTTACGTGCAGTTACTCTCACATCTGCCAAAAGGTCTGCCACAATCTCCCAGATGTACCACCTGTCACGACTGGACACACCCTCTCGGGTAGGAGTGCTACGGAGATGCTGTTTTCTTTCTAGTTTTATTTACTAATTTGCATTTACTTAGTTAGCTCTTTCATACATTTCTTAATACAAAATTAATCCAATATCTTGTGAAATGCGATATTTACAATGTTAATGTTATTTTATAACCGTGTTATATTTGTTACACTACGTAACTATTATTGCAATTATTTAATAGGGTCCGGGTCTCTGTAGACAAAAAATAAACGATTATTATTCATTATAATCAAGAACATAAAGTAAATAAACTAATTCAACACCTATAAATAAAAATGTGGACACAAAAAATATCTAACTTTAGTCGCAATACGCTCATATCTACGAGCTATATCTGTGCTTTTTGCATTCGGACACACACAGTCACAATCATTCGCAAAAAAAAAATCAGATAAATCAATTATATCATTGAATTATGACACAGTCAATGACACACTGACACTGCAAGTGATATAATGACATCGTAAGTGACGTGTCAACGTCAAATGTTTGCGGAATATAAGATAATAAGTGTAATAATATGCGGGTTAACAAATTGGGCGAACAATAAAAACTTAAATTATACATTCAAATCCCCGCTGGCGCTAACGCACACTCGTTAAGTGCGAGTGGACGTGTGTTTGCACTCGAAGGGCTCCGTACACTAAACATTACTTTACTTACCTACTGATACTTTTGGGGAGTTCTACCGCTTTGGTAGAAGTTATAATGATGGATGGCACGATTGAGGCAGTGCCTTTCGCTCATGCGAGCGACAGGTACCTCCCCGGTGGTGCGCAAGAGACGCGATTTAAACGTAGTAAATTTATATCTAATTTATTCAACAATCAAGTACATTTTTAAACTGTTAGAAGTAACAAGCAATGGCTCCGCTTGTTTAATTTATAACTACCTCAGCCCGTGGACATCCTCTCACTGTGCTGACGTGTTCGATGTCACTCTTCCACCTCCAATGGGTCACCGAAAATTCTGAAATTGCGCGACAAGTGACTACATAGCTGTCAAATTGAGTCAAGTGGTGCGGCCCAACTCAACATGCACATCTCCTGGTATGTTTGCCTTTGAAGTGGAGCGAGGGACGTTTGGTCTTACGGACCTCCGACTGCGGTCAGCGACACGTTTACAATGAGCAATAAAATGATAATGGCATTATTTGTTTATCAATAAACGATTTGCATGTGTTAAGTGCAGCCGAGTGCGGGATTAGCATATGAATGCGCACGCGCCGCCGCGGGCGGAAGATGGCCGCGCCGGCTAATTATGATTGACATTTTACTTCGTCTCTATTACCACTTTACATAATTACTCATCAGTTAGTGACATTATATATATATACAGTGCATTTATATAGTGTAAATCTTCAGTGTCAGTTCTTTCATTGATATGTTAAGAAACCAATAAATCCAGTTTAATGAATTTTGTTGAGGAATTTTTAACTAAAATTTCATTTACTTATTGATCTTGTAGCGCGATATTATGTTCTATATATCTATCGATTTTTGGTTTCCGTTTGTTAGTTTTTTCTCTTAATCTAACTAATGTAATACCGAAATGCGAAATTTTATATGTATGTTTGTTATTTCTTTTACGATAAAAGTAATGAACGAATTTAGTTGAAGTTGAGCATACAAATTACAAACCGACGGAATAACATTACACAATAATCACCACAGTCAGGAAATCCAAAGGATTTTTTATTTTTTGTCTCATTGCGGATGTTTCTGTCGCATATTTTGAGAAGCGCCAGAAAATCCGTTCAAACAATTACAACAATAAAAAAATATTCTGATTCTATTCTGAGTTCCCTGCGGGAAGATTTTATTGGAGTGAAATAGCAAGAAACTAAATGAAATGGACGCAACGGGCCACCGTGAACAACACGAATTGTCTAGTGGTGGTTCGGTATTTTTTTTATAGGAGGGGGGCAAACGAGCATTCGGAGCCTTTTTACGACAACCGACGCCCATGAACACATAATTACTATGACGATGCACTTACCTCTTTTCCTCTCCCTCCATGGGCCACTGGCTACACACAAACCGCACGAAACGCGACACTGAAGATGTCAGTTTACGGTGGTATTATATGAGCGTGAGGTACCTCCCGGTCGTCCAGGCCCAATTCCGTTGCATAGGAGGATGTAGTTTCAAGCAATAGGCATGACAGTACCTCCTCCTACGAAAAATTATGCAAGAGTTTTTTTTCTTTTTTCCGTTACTCTCACCCATTTTGTCTGCAATGCAGAAATGATACTCTCGAAATCAAGCCACGCTATCGAGAGGTGCTCGCAGCGCAGACGCACGCGGCGCGCACGCAACCTGCTATTATCACACCATTACACGCACGAAGCTGTTCACACGATCAGCTCTTACGTGCGCATTATAACTGCTTAGCAGTTTTTACACTCGGAATAAATACAAACTGAAATACAAATAATAAAAAATACATTAATGTTATTATTAGTATTTAGCCTTCGTGTCCACTGATTGGACAATTCAGGAGTACTCGAATAGCACCCGATAAGCATGGTGATTATTATCATAATGCTGCATATGTATCTACACATCGTGTGAGATTTTTATGTCATCACTTGTAGATCCACCGTCGCATGTAGGTAGGCGCAAGCCTACTTGGTGCAGATATTTGGTTGTAGGCTCCCACCGGAGAGCACGAAAATTCTCTCTGGAGCTGAGCTTCATTTCTCTCTGGTCGAGTCGGATTGACATTTTAGTGAAATCTACACCTATTATAAAAGTAAGTGCCCAAGAACTGTCTGTCATCAGCGATCACATACGATAACCGATTTTTTAAAAAATGAACAGATTTTCATGTGGATTTTACCTATGCTAATTCCCGGGGAAGGTGTTCAATTTGTTAAGATAGCAATACAACCCCAGTTGACCACGGGCGGAGTCGGAGCGGATCACCAGTTGTGGAATAAAGGATAGTATTCACTAGGTCGAAATGTCTGTCTATATGTTACTAGAAATTCGCGAGACGCTAGAGTTAATTTATCTCGCAACATGTGTCGAGACAAATGTCTCCTAGTGAATACAAGTCTTACAGATAGCACCTGAGTCTCCGTTTCCACGTGTGCATTTCAATAGTCGTTAAGTTAGACCCAGTCACTGCACTGGCCAACTGTTGTTACGATTCATTAATTTCCTTAGGTATCTTGTGAAAATACGAATACTGAATACAATATGATGAGTATTGTTAGTTACTAGGGTCACAGCGTAGTCCTCTAAAATTATGTACATCAAATCATTACTTATAAGCTACAACTTAAAAGTAATGATTTGATGGTGTACCCCTCGTATTCCATGTGTGTTCTTCTGAAGACTTTAAAGTAACACTGAGTAAGTCATTGCAAATAGATACGCGTGCCTACTGTCATGGGGTCAATCGTATCTTCTATAGACGTTTATTAAAATATCACTACTTTTTTTTTTGTAACAAACGTTTGCTTGTAACAAATGCTTTTTGTACAAAACAAATATTTTAGTTTAAAAAACAAAGAAGGTAGCCATTGTTATAGTTTCAGAGTACGCCGTAGACTACAATACGTAGCATCGTGGCATCCCAACAATGTGCGAACGATTGTTTAAGAGGTGTTAATTCCATGGTAACAAATACCACAGAGAGTTCGAGTTTACTTCAACTGTAGCTTAAAATACTTTTTACTCGGTTTATGGTTCTTTTTTTGTGTTCTTCCAGACGTGGACTTATACCGTGGAATCGAACAGAAGACAGCTTCATTGGCTTGCAGCTCCTTTTTCTGTACTGTCGTTCTTATTATTATATGATAGTTCAAAAGCGCAAACGGTCTGTGAGAATTTTCACATTAACCATATTGACTGGGGAAAATAAATAAGTAGGTGGGCAAATATGTGAAATTGCTAAGTATCTGCCATTCATGTTCTCCAAGCTCAAGCCGTCCTACCTCCAGAAGCCGCAGTCGCTCCTATGAAGATTTTTATGTAATTCTCATACAAAGCGCATACGAGGTGTAGCTTAGTTCATACAGCAGGCAGGTACGATGTTACCACACCTAGGGAAATATTTGGGATCGTACCGGCCCAATTCGCATCTACGATAAGTTCTGTTTCATCAATTTATGCCGATTTTATATCCTGTGGAAAACAGACATCCCACCATATCTAAGTTAAGCGTTCAGAATATAAGGACGAAAATATTTTTATTCAAAATGCATACGACTTACTTTCTGAACGTCAGTTCTGAGTTTCTGACGAAAAAATCGAACACTGGCTCAACACTAGTCCGGCCATTAGATGCACCGGCGAAACAAACTAAGCATATTCATATGTCGAATTGAGATTGCATAAGCCGCCGTTTTACATTACAGCCTTTTTCCAAAACAGTACCCTATTTTGTGTCGCAGCATTACTTTCGGTTAATTCCGACGGAATAATTGAAATTCAGATGTGCAGTTACGAGTACCCCACTACCTAGTATTGATTTCTGCCTCCAATAGGTCACCGGAATCAAACAAACAACAATAACGCGATAATATAGCTGTTACTTATCAACTATATCATGTGAGTGGGAGGTACCTCCCATGTCACGGCAGCTCAGTTCGGCTGCCAGGAATGACGCTACCTCTTACAAAAGATTTAACAAAAATATATTTTAAAATAACAACACCAGCAATCTGTCGCGGGTTACTTGGCTTAGGGAGGCTGGACAGTTGGGCCTTTCACACCCCATGCTCAAACAGGTTTGTTACAAGTACACTAATTTAAATAAATTCCCACACTATTTTGGGACAAATTTAAATAATTCCTTGTTATTTAGAATACACGTTTTTATTGCTTCAACGTAATCCTATTTCCATATTTTGGGGTTTGTAGGTAGTACAGTTACACTTTACTCAGCTGTTAAATGTGATTTAATGAACGTAAAAAATATTCCTATACTACGAAGTTCTCATTTTTGCGCACATTTTCAAAATCTAGGAGGTGCTTTATATTTTTTTATAGCGACAGAATCTAATTGCCATTGATCACATAAAACAATGAGGATAAAACATTTAAAGATTTCGCTTTAGGTTTAAACTTTAAACTTATCTCAAATAGAGCAGAAATAAATAAAACTTAGTATTGACATCTAAAGTAAACCTGCGTCCGAGTAGGATATGGGTTATATTTTCGGGATAATTAACCAGATTCTTATAGTATGAGACAAATGTTACACAAATTTACTAGTAAAACAGTAATAGTAGATAATAAATATTCATACAAACATTCGCATTCATTACATAAGGATTTTTAGAAATATCGCGATGTTTTTACGCGGCGCACTGTACCGCGCCTGCGGTAGGGTGGCTACAATAGGTACAGTCACGCTTATAAATAATAAAACTTATTGACAAACGATCGCAACCAGTTTTTAAAATTTACCCCAATTTTTTTTGTGCGTCTGATATTGACCAAGACATCATCATCATCGCATGATAGGAGAAATAACAGCTAATGTTAACATCATCTGAAGAGCGTCTTATAAAAAACTATGCTATTTTTTTTCCGATTTCACAAATTCGATTATCCGCCAGAGAACCGAGGTAGACTACAGGTAGGTCGGCTTCTTTGAGGGAATATGAGGATGTTCCGGTACCTCATTGGAGAAAAATATCCTACCTAGGTAGCCGTGGGCTAGTATCGTGCAGTAAGGCCATGTAATGACATAGCCGGAACATCAGATCATCATCATTACACACATCATTAGATCATGATGATTGATAAAACCGTTGTTAAATATTTCAGCAGAGAGAGAGAGAGAGAGAGAGAGAGAGAGAACGCATTCTGAGGGAATCAATCACATAAACATCAACAATAAGTCGTAGGCAATCGCAGGTCTTAATGAGATCTGATTAGAAGTAATAAATTACCATTGTATTACTAATTAAATGCAGTTTCATTACCTTTCTGCCAGCTGTTTTTCATAATTGTCTGTTAAATCTCGAGAAAGGTCCCAGTATGAAATATTCAGACACCACCTACGTTGTCTCTTCTCTGCTTTCATATAATTTCCATAGACCAGCTCACACTTTGCAGTGCACATATTCTAGTGCGCAGTGTGTGTGCCACAAGTACACTGTTGGGTCGCGGCGACGTGCGACACGGGAGGCGAGGCGCGGGGGCTTAGCGCCACCAACTGCCCGACTTCAGAACGTTATAAACATTTGAATAATCCCAATAACACTTTTTCAATCCACCCGGCACCCGAACTTGCGACCTCATTATCTGTGGTTGAGCTGCTTACCATCAGACCACGGGGAGTTATTAGCTATTTTAAAAGTAGTTGTATACCGGACTGTACAAGAGGTGTTGGCTAACTTTCGACATTGTGAAACGCTACTTTCTTGCGATTGTCGTCGAAGTTAGATACTAGCTACAGTGGATCGACTATCTTAAAATCATTCAAACAGAATTGACTAAGAGGTCGCCCAGGGCGGTACTGCTTGCCCACTTCGTCCTATCACAATGAGGCAGTTGTCTAGGCCGGACACGCGCTACAAGGACTTGTTCTTCAAAATATGTGGTAAGATGTATCTTAGTGGTGCGATGTAGTTGTTGATCATGTACCTGGTGGCAAGGTAGAGGCGACGCCCGGCGCCCGACGCCCGACAGACACGCTGCGCCCGCGCAGCTCACGCGACGCAATTACACCGGTCAAGGTTCCTGGCGTCACGCCACCGCGCCACACGGCACACGGCGTGCCCATCGCGCTTGGTGCTCTTTTAAACAAACGGGACAAACGAGAAATCGAAGCCTTTTTACGACTAATTACTGTGCCGATGCGTGGCCCCCGGGTCGCCCCGCCAATGGGTCACGGGCTACTCAGAAACCGCATGAAAGATGCGATACGAATACGATATTACGGCGGTATTATGTGAGCGAGAGATACCTCCCCGGTCGTGCCGGCCCAATTCTGTTGCATAGGAGGATGTAGTGTCATGCACCATGCATTTGGCTAATTGCTATTAGGTTTCGATTTTACCAGCGTGACTATGGTCCATAATATTTCCCCCACCCCCTCGTCAGTAACGAGGGGAGCAGCTCAAGTACGGCAGCTAAAGTTGGCTTTGCATTGTCGAGGTGACTGGAAGAGCTCGTTGTGTTGTCATCACTGGAGGGAATCGTAACCCCCCCCCCACACCACGGGCGGGTGGTACAACTCGCGCGTGGTCGTCGTGGTTAACCTTCTTATATTATAATATTATTGTTGTTTCGCCTGGTTGGACCTTCATCGTGTCTCTGAGCAGAGTCAGATCTGAAGGTTTATAGTTGTAGCGTGTCTATTGTAACTTCTGCTGGTTTTTTGTCGCAGTCGTTAAATAGCATTTACTGATTTATCTGTGAATCCTGACAGGGTACCATAAATACCATAATGTTAATACATCAGGCAATATTTTTTGTAATGTTTATTGCGAGAACGCGCGCCGTCACTAGCCCTGGGTTTTTTCACACAATATGTCCGAGCGCGTCATGGAAAACAATGAAACGTATGCCTTAAAAAATTGATGAAATGGTATTTTTTATTAAAGTAGGAGTCCTATAATAAATATTTTATTTAAAAATAAGCGTAAAAAAACTGTGCATTTCAATTATTTTGTATATTTTTATATATTATTATTTATATACCCGGGGGTATACTTGCCACAGCTATAACTCTTTTTCTGTAAAACGTAAAATGAAAACAGCTAACTATTAATTGTAGTTTATTGCTTTCAGCACATACAAGATAAAACAAGCGTGAGTAAAGAGGCGAAAATATGAGTAAACTAAATGTCAAATGATTAAGATTTAAAGTTGATAAATGTTGGCGGCGCGTTCGTGATCGGCGTAAAATTCTGCCTCTCGGGCCGCATGAAAAATGATTGTAAACCAAAATCGCTCAAAATCCACAAAGACACGGCGCGTTACGCGGCTTTGTTCGCCTGTCCCGAAATGATATACGAGCCAGCGGGGATCGAGATGCAAAATGTTACGTCACTCTGCTTATATACCGACATGCAAAAAGAACGCCTATAAGCAAAACTGGTGTACTAGTGATTCTGGATGTAGTGCCTGCGTGGCTCGTATACTCTGTGGCTTTGATTGTGATAAATCGGAATGAGACGTCATCTCGATTCGATACGTAGTGCCAGGGGGGGACTCAGATTCATCGTTGATTAAGTACGGCTATTTAGTTCGGTGGATTAAGTATTTTCTTGTTATTAGGAGTACAACTAATGTATTGGAATAGTGTTTCAATGACAATGACAAAGTGTGGCGTCTCGGTGAATGTTGACTTACATTCGGATTCATCGAACATTAGATTCGAATGGTAGGGCGGGTTGATACGGTTTATGTAAGATATACAAATGACAAAAATTGATTATGCGTGTCTGTCAACATAAACCAATCAAACAATTCTACAGTGCCTAATTTGAGATTTGTTTTACCTACGGGCAAAATATTCGTCTTATCATTTAGAAGAAATATTTTAAAAAGTCCGTCACGAGTGAAATTCCGGACTGGTATATGAGTTCAATAAAAGCACGGTCATTGAAAAGTCATTTATTCACAATACCTCCTTAGTCATCTTCTATCAGTCAAATTGTCCAAATAAAACTTTTAAACGATATCACAACACATAATTTCTTTTTATATTTCTTCACTTAATTTCTTAAATTCTTTGTATACCTACTTAATACCTAGTCTATGAATAATTAGTTTACAAAGATATATAAATTTAAACCAATAACTAAGTATTACATAGGAAGGGGTAGGGAAGTACCTCTTGCTTACTTGGTACCGGTGTAAAGTCACAGCGTCGCTGCCACGTTTCGAGCGGCTTGTGAGTAGCCGGTGGTACGTCGGGGGTGGGGGATTTAGGAGGGCAACCAACGCATCTGTCCATGGGCGTCGGTAGTCATCAAAAGGCTCCGATTGGACGTTTGCCCTCTTGTGATATTTCAATATATATTTATATTATGTTGAAGCTTTTTTCAAAAGAAAAGTTACAGTATTAGTTGACTACTAACTGTCACCATCCAGCTGCTGTAGCTGAAGTTATGTAACGTATTGGATAATATAGACGGAGACTCGTAACCCAAGGCCGGGCTGGTTGTGTAAAAGTAACAAAAGCAGGTGTCCGCTCATTGTGGCCGGCAGCACAGAGCTACGTAAGGCCGCGTGTCTAATGCGGCCTGATGCTGCCCGGTGACGCCAACAACGATCAAAGTGACGGCCTAAAAAACCGTCGCGGCTCCGTTTCAACACAACACATCGTCCGTGTAACCTCCGTAGGTTTACCGGAGGTCATCTTATAGTGGATTTAATTTTGGCGGCTGCAGTGATCGTCATTAATAACCGATGACGTGCTTAAAGCTATGTTATAACAACTTAAAAAGTGTAGAAAATAAACTCTACATACACACTACAGTACTAGGAATACTTAAAATGTTCGCATTTCGAGGACAGCTACATAGAGCTTGCTACAGATCCCGCACTAGAATACGCGACATTTGCGCTGCCACAAATCCCATTCAAACACAGAAACTCACGCGGAACTAAAATTAAAAGAAAAGTCTGAGACATGATTTATAGCTATATCTATTTGTACAAGCTTTGTTAATTATATTTAATCTATTTCAAATCACCTAATGCATGTGTTAATGGAATAACTTCACCTAATGCATGATATCGTGTGTTAATCGATGGCAATGAAAACCTGTTACAGATAAATATTTTTCAATCCAGGGTTTATTTTCAATAATTTTTTCCCATTTAAAGCATTTAGACCATTGAAAAAAATGATTCTTCCTTATTGTCAAAATATACGTCTACTGCTGTTTTGACCTCGTCGTCTGACGAAAGTCTTTGACTTCCCAAGTGCTTTTTAGGTTAGGAAACAGAAAGAAGTCTGACGGTGCTAGGTCTGGTGAATAAGGTGGATGCGGTAATAGTTCAAAGCCATAATTGCCAGCCATTGATTGCACAGGCGCACGGGCGCTATGTTGATGAAACAGGACTTATCTTTTGAGCATTCCTGGACGCTTTTCTTTCCTTTACTCTCATAAATGACGTAGTAAAACAATAGTAATCAAAGTTTATAGTCTGACCCCTTTCAAGATAATTAATCATAATCACACCCTTTGCGTCCCAGAATACAGAAGCCATTACCTGAAACTGGTCTTCTCCAAGGTTTCGACTGTTATTTTGTGTCTGGCGTACAGTAATGAGCCCATCTTTCGTCAGTTGTAAGAAACTCATCATCTGCATTGGCTCCAAATAACTCCGAACAGTCACATGAAATAGTCAAACGTGTCCTTTTTTGTTGAACTGAAAGCAGTCGCGGAACCTCGCGGACACCTTGTGGAAACCCAATTCGATTACTATGATGTTTTGAGTTCATGAAAGATGGTCATAATCTCAGTTATCTCCCTAAATTTTAATATACGGTCTTCTATAACTAAATCAAGCATTATTTTAATGTTTTCGTCAGTAGTGGACGTCGAAGGTCTTCAAATACACCGAGAGAGTATGAAAGATGAACCACGCTGGATTTCTGCTAGCCATTTTTGACGCATGAATAGAACAGAGCAGTAACCAAAAGTACTGACCATATCATGATGAATGCCTTTCGATGATAACCTTTTCTTATGGAGGTACTTAATGAGATCACACAGAAACTATGTCCGATTGCATTGTTATAAAAAAAAATCACAACTAATTATCTAACATGTTTCGTGCTTACACAATTAACTAGTCTGAAGTGAACTAAATAATGTGAGTAGATTTGATTTTTAGAATTGGATGAATCTGTGTTAGGCAGAGTAATTTTTAATCCACCTAGTATGACATGGAGCTGATCTGATGGTGGAGGCGGAATGTAGGTTAGGTATTCTGTAATAAAATATCGTAACGTCATCGTATTTCGGCTCGCTTCAAATTGGTTTTACGCGTGGATGATGGATGGTGATGATGGATGGAGATCGAGTTCAATATAACTGGATCACCATCCATAGCGTAAGTGGAGCTGAAAGGTATTGCAGTCTTATCGTGTCTGGCCTTATTTGGCTAATCTTGATAACAACTCAACTTATAAACGTCTTGTATAAACATTCGCTTTGTAAATGCTGGCATAGAAAATAATCTTTATATCAGTGCGAAGTTCATAACATATTCCAAAAGATATGAAGGTATGATTTGCTAAACGTTTAATGACGTCCGCGCTATTTTATTGGCATAGATTATTAATTGGTATTCTTTTTAAAATTTCGAAGTATGAGCCATTCAAAACTAAAAGTTCTTCAAAAATATTGTATAAAATATTTCTAATTTAAAAGCGTTACACTGTTCTTTATCGTCATCCGCGTGACAATCCGCGCCGCGTCGAGAACAGGAGCTGCTACATATCACGGATGTATGAATATATTCAATATTACCTACGCCTTGGGACCTTCTGTGTTCCAGATGGATGCATGTGCTTTTGAGGACACCTCCCGACGAACGCACTGGAGATTGAAATCAACTGGTGGCGGCTGTGTAGACTTAGGCGCATCATCAGCATATAGCTTTACACATTATGGCACACCGTATTGCTGTTTTATTACCTTTTCGATTGTATAAAGCTCTACCTCTAAACAATTAATTTTTGGTATAAAAAGCTTTTTTTATGCTATTCCAGCCTTAATTCATATCTCTGCCAAATTTAAGTAAAACCGGTAGTGTTCAAGTGCAAGAGCATCATTTGATTTATAATAAGGAACTGGGATTGTAAAAGATGATCGGGCGACGTCACGACGTTGTACCTGACGATGTTAGTAAAATTATTTGATATAATATTTATTATAAGGTTGTCACACGCGAGCTGGCAGCAGGCGACGGCGACGAGGCCTGGCCTCACTTCCTTGTAATCGATAACACGCATCAGACCCTTCATCCCGATCAGCGGCCTTATGTAACACGATAATATATAAATTAATGTTTACATCTTTATTGCAGCTTGCAAACTTTATTGCTGACGAGGTTATAATATTTCAATTATTTGTAAAAGTTATAAAGTAAG
>JAFELO010001011.1:54223-72390 GCA_017140195.1 Eumaeus atala | reverse complement strand
ACCGCCTCCCCCTTTTCGGTCCCAAAAATAATCACTATAGGGTACGCCCACAATCAACCCGGTAAACTAGCGCCGCCAACCAGTATTAGGTCCCTCCGAATATATATATATATATATAAAATATTATTTTTTTATTGTAACTGTATTTATGGCCAGACTAAGTCTATACGGAGTAACTGATTGTGTGACAGACAACGTACAGCCGGAGCTACTAGTAACTGGATCCTTTGTACAGAGGTGTGGTCTTTCATGGTGTAAGCGAGCACTATGAAATATTCTTCAGAAATTTGACGTCTAAGGGGCGCAGTTCATAGTAGGAAATGTTACCGTATCCCGCGAGTGACGCAGTCAGGGAGAGCACAGTAAGGGTGCGGATGATTACGAGTGTCGTTAGTCATTAAGAGGATCTGACTCCTCGTTTATCCCCGTTTAGTATAAAAATTAGTTGACCTTCAAGATGTTCGTAGTAGCATATCGCCTCGTGGAGCGCATGCTCCTTGGGCTCGGTTTTAGAAATCGTAACATCTGTAATTGGTGCAGATGTTCTTTATAATCGTAACACAGTTACCAGCCTCGCTACCGGCCCGCACGCACGCAGTGACCAACCATTGTTCACTTTGAACGCAAACGATATTGTCTATAGGAAAACGAACCGTCCACTCACGTGGTGGTAAGCGTTTCGATTTCCCTTGTAGGGAGACGCAACCCGCAACCAGCGGAACTGGCCCGGCATGACCGAGCTACCTCTCACTCACACGAGACCCCCGTAAAGCGACTTCTTCGGTGTCGCGTATCGTGTGGCTTGTGAGTAGTCGGCGGATGTTGATGGGCGTCGGTAGTCGTATAAAGGCTACGATTGCTCGTTTATGAGGGACCAATAATATAATTTAAAAAAAGCTCACTTCGATGGGCCAATGAGATAGCCATCAATTTTAAAGCGGTATCATGTGAGCGAGAGGTACGTGAGGCGGGTGACGCCCAGTTCGGTGTCAATGCAGCATGGCTGCTTCTTGTTTAAAGCATAGCCGTTAGTATTAGTTCATTATAAAGCAACCCGCCGAACCATTGCTGACTAACCAGATACATAAATGTGGTCTGTAAGTCCAGGGTTTGACGGGACTCATCACGGAGATGGCACTTCATTTTTGGTGATTAAATTAAATGAATTAAAATAAAAAAAAATTACTTTGTAGAAAGATTGTAAATTATTTTAATTACAATATGATGTCATTAGAATTATAATGAGATTTGTAATATATGGGCTGAATATTCAGCCCATACACAACTTTGCAATTTGCTTTAAGCTGGACTTAATCTTTATTTGTGCGGATATTCATAGGCGTCGAATCGCTCGCCGATAACCATCTCTCCTGTTATATAAACACCGCTTTTCGCTTTGAGAGATTTTTATATTTATATTATGTAAATAACAATAATATGCGCGTTGGTAGACGACTCAAGTCGCTGACAGCTCGTATGTCCCTATAAACTATAAAAAACCTTGGCTTTTTTGTTATTCGAAACCTTTGTTCGGTATAAGCTAAGTTATAGTTGTGTAAATTATCCCAGAGGCCGTTGAACTCTACAGTTAATGCAAATTAAATAAAATTTATCATTTAAGTGAATAGTTACCGTCCGCTAACTTATTCATACGTATTGGATGCGTCATTACTGTCCTGTGTCTACATGATTTCTAGCGTTGTTACTTTCGCAGGATAAAATCAGCATTTGGAAAGTCTTGGTGACTACTAACGCGTAGGAACATCTGCACAACCAAAGATAGTGCAGATGCATTTTATCCTTTACTTCGTAAACATCAACTGTTCCAAAGAATTTCAAGCTTAAACCAAAAGTACCAAAATATAAAAGAAACCTACTACTACTGTCCAGTTTACTACTACTACTGTCCAGTTTACTACTACTACTGTCCAGTTTACTACTTAGAGATCATCAACACACTAAGATATAGAGCGACTGCGGAGCTCTCAGCCGTAGGCCATTAAAATGAAATTCTATGTATTCAAAGTTTTCTAAATTCTTTGTGCGTATAATTTTAGATATGAGGTGTAATAGTCGAGGTGAAAGCGAGACAGAACGTCGATGATTAATGAAATACATTTGCTAACGAGGACACCAGTAACTGGCCGAGCCGGCGAGTCTCGCGTCTGCCAGTAATCTCGGTACGGCGGTGTCATGTGAGCGAGAGGTACCTCCCCTGTCGTGAGGGCCCAATTCCACTGCAATGCAGCAAGGCTACCTCTCATTATATTGTCACGAATGAAATTGTCTTGTATCTTTGCAGCCTTAAACCCAAACATTCGGCGATTATCAATTCGCCCAACGGTGAATATTATTGCCCTTCTTTATCCCCATGAACCCAATGAGCACCCGGAATAAAAATGAAAGAAATTCCAAGTAATTACTTCTCTACCTCTGGATTAGCTAACATCGCGGAACAAATGTTACGTGTGTGCAAACGTGCGGATACCTGGGCAGATGACTAGTCTAGGATCATACAGCTCAGCATAGGCACACATCTTATAATATAAATGCTTTTCAATTGATATGGGAATAACTTTCTACAAAGAAATTATATTTGTAAGTAGCAGTGCCACGCAGCACCTGGAAGACCGGGGAGGTACCTCTCGCTCACGTGCTACCGCCGTGAAGTGACAACTTTTGTGAGTAGCCAGTGGCTCATTGGAGAGGGCAACACATTTTCATATCAATTATGCCGATGTTTATGGGCGTCGGTACTCATTGGACAGCACCATGAAGCATTGACATATATCGCTATCCTATCGCTATACGTCAAATTAATTGTATATTATTTTATTGAAATTTAAATCAAAAGGATATATGTTGTTTTCATTTTGTCGCCTTCTGTTTTACAGTAGAGCCTGGTACTGGCCACACACCCATATAGTTATTATATGGTGCTACATTCCTCCCCTCCATTGGGAAACTGGACTCTCAGCCATAAAACGCGACAGCACTTTCGACGGTATCATGTCAGCCAAAGGATCTACTAGGTCATGCCGCTTGGTTCTTTTCAGATAAAGGCTCTTCTTTAATTGCCAAAAATTCTATGTGAATGAGTGAAAAACGATTAAAATGTGGTTGCAATATTAAAGAAATATATATTGACAGTTCACGGCCGGCTGGCTCGGTTGGCAACGTGGCGGTTAGTCCGGGTGTGTGCCAGTGGTCCAATCCCGCCTAGGTCATGGATCTTATATATGTATGTAGATCTTCGCCGAGTTTGCGCGTTATTTCGTCCTCTATAGCTTTGTCCACAGCATCATTTGCTAAATCTTCCGCGCTACCTTTTACAACCTGGACATTATAACGCCCTTTAGACATATTTACTCCTCATCCGTATTTCTATAACAAAAACTTACTGTATTTAAAATTTCTTTAGCTTATAATATGTTAAATATACTTCCGTCGTCTAGTACCTGAAACACAAGTCCTTACGGTACTTAGCACAGGGCTAGGCTATCTTAGTCCACAGAAATTATTATTATTATTATGATCTTTTTAACTCACAGTGGAACCCTAATAATAATTGACGACAAAACATTAGCAACGTGTCGCCACATTGTTTTTTTGCATTGTGACCTCCAAAATAGAAGTCTATTAAGACGCAGTCATTTAACATGGGCGAAATAATAAAATATAAAAATTATATTTACAAACGTGATTTACGATGCGACCAGTAAGCCAATGTTGTGAAATGTTACATTTTGTGTAAACACGGCATAGAGATACATCATTAAACTCTGTGCCCGCCTCGTGGTTCAGTGGTAAGCATTTTCAACCTCACGTCCGTGGTTCGAGTCCCGGCGAAGATCAAAGTGCTGTTACGAGTTCTCAATTTCTAATAACAATCTGGCATCCCATCGGATAATAGGAGAATGCAGTAACAGGTTGCAGTGCACTTGCGTCTGCGCACACACTTGAGCACTATGATATGCCCTGCGCAGTTGGTTAGGCTGTAGAGATGGCCGCCGCGGCCGAACTTCCGTTTGGACTTACTAGACGTAGTGGTAGTACTTCATTGTAGTTGAATTGGGCGAGCGCGGATGTCTATGCTAGCGTGTATCGTGCAGTTTGTCAATAGTCGCTGTTGCATCGGGGTGGGTGGGTGAAGGAGGGCAATGCAGACGCCTTGACTTCCAAAAGAAACACAATATCTACCTTTTAGGGTTTTGGTTAAACATTAGTCCCTCTATACTAAAATTGTATGTTGTTTATACTATAGTAATATAAGTTTGTTTATTTTATAGTATTATAAGTTTGTTTGCTGGAACGATTGAATTTCTGCAACTATTGGTCCGGTTTACAAATAACTCAGTGTTAGAGCCTATTTATCGAGGAAGATGTAGGCCGTCGCGAT
Organism: Eumaeus atala; assembly: GCA_017140195.1. NCBI lineage: Eukaryota > Metazoa > Arthropoda > Insecta > Lepidoptera > Lycaenidae > Eumaeus > Eumaeus atala. The sequence goes on along the minus strand of JAFELO010001011.1, from coordinate 67,991 downwards.
ACGACCAACAGGACCGGAGTTCCGTGAGTCCCTGCCAGTCTGTTATATTTAGTTTAGACTACTTACTAAACTAAAGTAGTTAAAAATTCAGTAAAAAAAGTTAAATGCTACTTTAGACCCTTGATTTTTTCTAAATAGTTAATCGACATTATTTTACTATACCACCTGGCACATTAAAAAATAATATTCATGGACCACTCCAGCCCAATTATGTGCAATACAACAATGACTATCTCACCTAAATGACCCACTTCAGTTTTTAATACCATTCATGTAAGCAGAATAGCTAAAACCTCACTTCAACACCATATCAACATAGGATGTTCAGGAAGCGGTAGCTCCATCGAAATGAATAATTCATGAAATATTTAAGCTGCTCTTAACTTTTCCTTTTCACTTTTCCTTATCTCAACCATGATCAGTTAACCTGTAGTATACTCCGCGGTTAACACGCTTGGTGATTATAACGTGAAGTGGAACCCGTGGTGGTGCCGCTTACGCACGGTCGCCTGGCGCGCTGGGTGTACAGTAAAAACAACCGGCGTGAGGCCTTAAGAGTGCTGGGGCGCGTTATGTCGTTCCTACATCAAGTTACGTATGAGTTCAGAATAGCCGGTGCCCCATTGGGAGCATGTAACAGTGACACTAGATCTTATTGTGATGGAATGAATAGTATTGATGGACATGAAATACTTTACTGCTGGTGCGAAGGCGGGGAGCGTGCACACAATTTTAGTCTCTCAGAGTTGCCGGGTACGTCTCCTGTCTGCCACTGGTGATTATGTTACACTAGCCGTGGCCCACGGTTTCGCCCGTGTATATCTTACCCCAAGTAATTACTAGTATTCATGTTTTCCCAGGTTGTAACCTACGTTTGTGTCACTCATAAAAAACCGTTTAGTAGTCGCGTGAATTGATAATAAACATACGAACAACTATTGTAATTATAACATTAGATGGATACATTTTATAAATAGGTCATATTAATTAATTAGAAACTGTCGTAGCCATGAAATTAACTGAGCATAATGCAAAGATATAGAGATGTTAGGAGTAAATAAATAAATATATACAATCTAAGGTAATAAAAAAAGCTGCCCCCCGCTGCGATAATATCTTATTAAAATACTACACGAAACATTTTATAGTTCCAAAGATATTTTTTGTAGTTCCAAGGACTCATTATAATGAAAAATGAGAAATTTTGGCCTCCGGTTTTAATTATTGAAGTTTTTGGTTTTTCTTCTAATGGGCTTGGCCCACGCCTCATTACCACCACTGATACTGCTGTGTCTGCTGTGCTGGATGAACTGTCTTGGGAGGGGTTTAATCAGAAATAAGTAGGAGGAGAATTGAGTTACTTTAATTTTGCTTTCATAACGCCAAATATATATAATTTATATAAATTACAGAAAGGTTGGCAGATGAAAGGTTAATAAAACATACAATGCGGATGTAAAAGATTGAAGGTGCCGAGAAATATAAATATTCATTACGCCCAACTAATTCCAAAATGTTTTAACCTGTTTATTTTCGTAGGGCCCTGTTATTGCTGGCGATGCTGTTGCATTTGCGACGGCAACTCATCGGAGAAGCGCGACCTTATTTCATTCTACTCAGTGTCACTTGCATACGTTAAAAAATACGACACGCTGTACAGTTTGTGGCAACGAACATAGAGCTCCACATACATACATACTGAGATACACACATACATACATGTACATACATACACAATATGTATGGAAATACTTCCCACGTGGCCGGATAAAAGCACGAGTAAACCGTAGCAGTCTGATGATAACGGCGTAAGACATCGTATTGTAAATTTTACAAGTGTACGTCCAAATAGTAGGGACGCGGGCAACAAAAACGTCGTAAGACAAAGAAAGTGCATTTTCCCTGAGTGTAATCGTATATTATTTAGAGCGGGATACATTATTCATGAAGTATGATATGGAGTACGGGCGGAGTACGGTGCGCAACCGCGCTACAACGACTTGTAGTCAGGTACAGGATCTGCGTACAGCACTAAACTGTCTGGTGTCGGAGGTGTCTCGGCTAGTACTAGATAAAGATGAAGACAATATTTATTATGTCAACAATTAAATTATAAACACCTCGCACTGTGCACTGTGCACACGTGCTTCTTTCTAGTTTTGGTCTTAGCACGACTACCTGTCTTGTGTGTACTGGCCATCACTGGGCTGTGTAGCATAACGCAATGTAAAGTAGAGTTTTAATTATATAGGCATTCGCAATCAAAGCGCGAAGACCCCGACGTATTTAGACAACGGTAGAAAGCAAAACATTTGTTGGGTTTTTAAATTTTATCTTCAATTAAAACATAATTTCGCTTGTTAGAGTGCATTATTCGCATATCTGTACGGTCATTATGTTGGGGAGTTCACTTTTTTACGGTTATTAATCAAATTTAAAAAATATATACACGAAGCGTAATAATTTTGTAATTAATAGGTAATGTTAGTGACGTATATTTTACATTTTTAGTAGTGTACGTAGTTTTTGTTTTGGAAATTTAAAAACATTATAATGAAAGAAAATGTTAGATATGCTTACAAGTATGTAGTATTTCATTCTGTACTATGTATTATAATGATTTCCTTGAAAATTTACTTGAATACCATTAGAAGTGGGAATATTATAGTTATGATTAATTTACACAGCAAGTGGAGAGTAACCAAAATGTGACATCATCATTAAAGATCAGGTACACTTCAGATCATTGCTCGACGCTAGCTGTCTCCATACGACTGAAGTGCGGGGCGGAGAATATAGACTGTCGAAGAAATATATAGAACTAACACTTTAGACGAATGTCGCCCTGGTGTTAAACTTACACATTAAATACTTAACTAAAATTAGAAAATGGTAATGAATCCCGTTTTACCTTACAATAACATTTTTACTGGCCAGCTCACGTAGATTATGGTCGTCAGAATAATTACGAAGATACGGTGTATACATTTGACATTTTATATCCTGTACGTAGTTGCTACGAGAATATTACCACTGTTATTACAATTAACCGCAAAGTGCAATCATGAATAGATCGCATGTCAGCAGTCAGTACACAGACCCAGTATCACATTGTAATTGAATGATATTCATTTCTTTACATGCAAACACAAATACTCTTTATCGTACACTTAAAAACAGAATACAAAGAAAAAAAATACTTTTTACACCACAAAAAAAAGAACAACAAAAACAACAGAAAGAAGAAACGAAAGAAGCTTACGTAAGTATACAAGAGGCAGACTTATTGCTCGAAAGCAATTTCTTCTACACTGCCTGTATATATTATGTTACCTTATTATAGTACAGATACTCTCCACTGTTATTGGAATTTTAATATTGGAGATGAATTAATTTTAGGACTATAATAATCCTTTCAATTCATAACCATCTCTTTCTATATTTAATAGTTATTGACTGATAATGCCTATTATCATAGTTATGATCATCTTAGATCATGGATGCTGTAAGTTACATGTGAATTTAACATCGGTTGTACCGAAATGCCTGCATTGAAGCCTGTCATTCAGCTGGTAACTGGTTTACATACAACACGTATTGAAACAATTTGAACAGTACTTTTGGTTGAAGATTCAAGTAGTTTGTCATTAGTAAATTCTGCTATACCCTAATACTGTAACGAAAAGTGTTTGGAGTAGGATTGTATATTTGTTATTCGTTTTCGCTAATGTTATAGATTTGGATAATATTTGCCGCAGATATAGGTTAAAATTTGGAATAACATAAAATATTTCCAATCACGTTTGATATACAGTATATGGAACATGGGACGGATAAAACCGATTAAGAAAAAAATCGGTTCTGATCTCATTTTGAACTGCGATCCTTGCAAAATGAAAAAAATATGCTGCTGTTTTGCCTGCATTCTACTAGTTACAATTTTTACAGTAACTGACAATACAAATGTAAATCAGAACCGACTTTCAAGTGTTCTTTGATCTTCAAATAATCACTCGTACAGAAATCAACTCTTATATGAGATGGGTAACAGTCGCGCAAACAGTCGCAGATTTGTTCGCCGACCGTACGCAGCACCTAGATGTTGAGGTTTGAGCCAGAGCACCTATCGCGGTTTATTGTTGCTAAGTGTTTATTTAAATATTGCCCCGCTGCAGCCCCGTGTATCGGAACATCTTTCCGCCTTAATATTCTACTTATATTCGTATTCCTAGCACAAATAGGATTCCCTTACTCGCTAGTATTGTGTCGAGAAAACACAAACTATAATTATACAGTACTGCTGTCGTTAACGATATCTTTTGTGTGCTGCATGCAGCTGGGATTGGTTAAAGCAGGTGTCAATTCCCAGAAGTAATTCGTAAGATTTAAAAATGAATTTAAATGATTCATTTTTAGAGACCTTTCGATGACAGGTTTGATAAATCATAGTTAGCGGGCAACGTGCCTTGCACATGGGCCTCTCGCAATACCGCCACAGGTCACGGTCACGAGTCACTTGGATTTCCGACTCCTCGTGACCATAACCACTACTTACTAGTCGTCAGTAACTCATGTAAAAAATAGATACTAGGACAGTCACGAATGAGCATTTTTAGTTTGCAAATTTGTGCCCTCTTTCCACCTGTCGTCCAAAACTCCGGAAACTCACAAACTGCATGGAATACGAGAACATATGACACTGTGAGGCGGCATCGCGCGAGCGAGAGGCCTGATGCAGTTTGACGATCTTTAATTAATTAAGAATTTTTAAGACTCTCTCTAAGATAGTTTTGCTTTTTGACGATTTGTTCAGGATCGTAGATTATCATTTTACTTTTTGATATGTTCGATTACCTATAACTTTTAAGGTTCTTTATGTGAGATGTAGATATCGGGTGAATAAAATGTAGACTGCAAAAGTCTTAACGGAGGCTTCTTGGAAATATGTTAATTTTGCCCAGCTGTCGAGACCTCATATCGCCATGCTAATGTATCAATATTACCAAATCAATCAATTAAATTTGCATTTAGATTTCCAAAAAACATTTTGTCAACAACCTTAACCTACTTTTTTATTGACTTTACATACCTACCGAAGCTCCGAAGCCGGTTGTCTATTAGACTGCGCTCGTGTACTCGTGGCCGCCAACTTTTGTAAGTTGTCAGGTACCTTTATACATGAGCTTCTTTTTCGCTATTTAGAAAACTATTAACATTATTTCATGGCCTGTGGCCTGGTGTTGATCTAGCTCATCTCAATAGACTCTAAAGTTGTTGTAGCAAAAGTCCAGAATCAATTTTAACATAGTAAAAGGGGATAAACCAGCATGCTGAGGCTGCTGGTGACTACCGAAACCCAGAGTTATCCGCCCAGTTGTTATGTAAACGGATTCCTCCATTTTTCCTCAAATGGATCACGCTGTCACGTAGATCTCGCTGTAGACTTTGTAGTATAGGATTATTGATATATGCCTTAGATAAGTCATGGTCTAACAACTAGGATGCGCTATAGATCTTCCACATAATAACTGTGAAAGCCGCATCAAGTAAGTGCTCAGTTTTGTATATTACACCAACGAACCCTTATCTCAAATGTTAGGTCTTATACAGACAGGTCAGTTACAATTTTATTACAGAGAGGTGTAGAGAGCGAGTGGGACTCTTAGCTAACGTACAGCCAAAAGCACACTATCGTCCTGTCTAATACAGACAGCTCAGTTACAATTTTATTACAGAGAGGTGTAGAGAGCGAGTGGGACTCTTAGCTAACGTACAGCCACAAGCACACTATCGTCTTGTCTTATACAGACAGGTCAGTTACAATTTTATTACAGAGTGGTGTAGAGAGCGAGTGGGACTCTTAGTTAACGTAAAGCCATAAGCACACTATCGTCTTGTCTTATACAGACAGGTCAGTTACAATTTTATTACAGAGAGGTGTAGAGAGCGAGTGGGACTCTTAGCTAACGTAAAGTCACAAGCACACTACATCTTATCTATTAGCTACGGAAAATGTGAAATAAAGTACATTTTTGGAAATACAATTATTTAAGATTTAAAAACGTCTGTGTTTGAGATAGAGTATGCGTGGACAGGTACAACTAGTAGTTAGTAGTAAGCGCAAGCAGTTGCTGTAAAGCCGTCGCGTTTTGTTGAGTTTTCGTAGACCACTGGAGGGGTGGGGGAAGGCAGCTAGTTCATGTCAGCATAACAATATTTTGGCCGTGTATGAACCTCGGTAGTTACCAAAAGGCATCGACTGCTCGTTTTCCCCCGTATACTGTGTAAATTTTAGATACAAAGTTTCTAATTAGTCGAGTTTATTTAGATGATCGAGATTTATAAGCTTCAAGGCTGTCCTTTATATAATGAAAAATGGGTTCTAGTGAAAGTTTCGTGGTTTCCGTGTCTTTTCTTTTCCTACAAATTGTTGCTGTAAAGTAACTGGCGCTCCCCCCTTCGGCTCAACAGTTCCAAGTCCGCTCAGCGTCATAACGAGGTGATGATGATGAATGGCCATAAAAATTAAAATGTCAATAAATAAGTCGTTTATGACGAAATAAATGACTACGTTTACAGGTTCTTATCTAGATGGTATTTAGTGTATTGTAATTCTACACCTAAACACATTGATTTCTCAGGCCTTCGTATATCATTGACCTAAAATATTATGATAATTTCTTGGGTTCCTTACGTCAGTGTCATCTTCCGGGGTAGTCTCTGTTGGGCTGTGCCTAACCCCTGTTAAGCTAACGTTTGGCACCTAATTAAAGAGGAGATTGTCATAAAATGTAGGCAGGCAGAATTGCGTAGGCTCGACTGGGATGGCACCTATCACTGACATACTCCTTTTCTAACATATATTACCATATTTTTCCAGTGGCCTACAAGTAAGAGGAGGGAATGATTTCTAGATTTATATCATAAGCATCGGAATGTGCTGATGGTTCCTAAAAGGCTCCGGGTGCCCAAATGTCCCTTACACTTTAAACAAGTCTCTATTGATGCACTACAAGACATACTTTTAATAAACGCGAAAGCGACGGATCATACTCACAGCGTTCTTTCTACGTGACTAACTATTTTCTCATTTCTATATTCAGAAATTAATAGAAACACTTTTGAATTTTAAGCTGGTATCAGCTTGCTATACAAAAGTGTTTTTTTTTCATAATGAAATAATTCGTCTATTATATATGAATTCATAGTTTTCATTTTACAGATTCATTATTTCAATGTAATGTAAATCTTGACTGTGGAACGTTATAAAAACATTGTTTGGAGGGTGTAAAAGGGTGGAAGAATAAAATAACACATTATTTCCAAAAGCCCGGCCGGCACGAGAGCATTTATTAAATCGCAGAAGAAAATTTAATTAAGACAATGTTTTTTTCACTTTACACCCGGCTTTTGTGATCGGCGAGAGAAGGGTTACCACAGAGCTGCTCACGTTTTAGACAGGTAAGAATTTACATTAATGATAAATATGATGATTTGTAGTTAAATAAACTGAACAATACCCCGTGCTGACATGTGCGAGGAGTGCTCTCTACCTCGCAGTAACCCAATTTACAAAAGTCTAAAATACAATATGAACATCCAAATATAATACAATATGAACATCCAAATATAATACAATATGAACATCCAAATATTATACAATATGAACATCCAAATATAATACAATATGAACATCCAAATATAATACAATATGAACATCCAAATATTATACAATATGAACATCCAAATATTATACAATATGAACATCCAAATATAATACAATATGAACATCCAAATATAATACAATATGAACATCCAAATATAATCCAATATGAACATCCAAATATTATACAATATGAACATCCAAATATTATACAATATGAACATCCAAATATTATACAATATGAACATCCAAATATAATACAATATGAACATCCAAATATTATACAATATGAACATCCAAATATTATACAATATGAACATCCAAATATTATACTCAAAATAGAACTTAGAAGTCTCGTATTGAACCCTAACGTCGACTAAAGAAAAACCGGCGAAACAAACTCAGCAAGCCTATTTATCACAATATTCACAATACCAGATAAGATGTTAACCCGTACTTTCAATATTGTGCCGACATATTGTTACATAGTATATCAGCTGGCGCCCATGAGCTCTGCTCTCGTTGGACCACTAAGGACACTAGAGGCGTAATGTTACATCTTTTATGAGTTTTTTTATTTACGACACGACCTTCGTGTAAAGGTCACAACAAGAGGATGTACGTTTGGAGGTGTTTTATGAGACAAGCTTCAGTGACGTCTATGCCAGTACATGTAAAGCAATACAAACTGCGCCTCGAGTTTTACCCGTGCAAAATCATGCCCAAGGTCATTTTTTTCTCGGATAGAAATAAATTTTATGGGACGTCAGCTTGAGCCAGAAGCAAAGCCTCACTGAACCTAAAATAAGCAATAGTATTCCCTATAGTATTAGGTTCTCCAACTGCATAAAGTTAAAGTATTTTAGTCGTTAAGATTAATACTTTTTTTTTTGTGACTCTAACGAATATTTTTTGAGAAAAAGCGCGAATATGAAATCATGGTTCCTGACTCACAAACACAAGTATTTCGACATACGCGACAGGTGCGAAATAATCACTTTTATCAGACAAACATTTTTTTTTCTAATTTAGATAACTATGTTTCTACGTAAGAGAATATACATGGTTTTGTAATGTGCTGGATGATATGAATCAGAATGAAACAAAAGGGCATATGTTACGCATACCCTTATCATCGTTTAGTCATTTGTCTGCAAAGACTAGGAAACTTCAGAAACTGGCGAGCACTAATTTCGTTCAGAATTCTCTGAACTCTGAAAACAATTTGGACAAAAAGTGTAATGCCGTTGCGCGGAGTACAGCTTGTAGTGAAATCGATGGAACTTTTTGATTTGCAGTATTTGTATTGCATACTTTCCCGCTTTTCTTTGTATAATGTTTACATGTCCATGTACGAGTTAGTGTCACATCTCCAAACCTATCATCATCAGCTCGGTCGCGTGCTGCGGCCGGAATGCTCGTGGTCACGGACTGTCTGATTATTCGTGGTAGCTTGCAGCCTTTCAAGCTATACTGTCTCCGGTGAAATTGTAAGTAGCCGGGGATTGGTGATCGGTTTCGGCGTTCATTAAAAGGGTAAGTTCCACTAGATGGCTCAGAGACGATGCTGATGATAACTTTGGAGATATTTTTTCAAATGGAGGAATTTGTAAAAGTGGGGCTCTATGACTGATCCCTTCGCTTCCACAGCATTAGCTCAGGTCCGAAAACAAAATCAGCTATATGGGAAGGCCTACGTGCAGCAGTACACGCCGTCCGGCTGATGATTATGATGACGGTAATGATAATAATAATAATATCTGTGGATTTATCACACCACGTTGGACTAGTCCTGTGGTAAGTACCGCGAGGACTTGTGTTACAGGTACTAGACAACGGAAATATATTTAATGTTGTTATAGATTTAGGAAATTTTATATATTTAAGATTTTTATTATAGAAATACATTTAAACGTAGATAAACATCCACGACCTAGGCGGGATTCGAACCCGCGACCTCTTCTGGCGTTACACGCGGACTAACCAGCCAGCCGCACGTCATTGATGACATGATGGAGGAATTTAGTTATCGCAGTAGCGTAGCAAAAGAAAATGATTATAGGTAATTATAGGTAATTATAGGTAATGTTTAAATTTGGTTTCAAAAGTGTCTCACATCATTATGATGAAAGATAGTAAAAGTGTGTGTTTAAAAAATGAACTTTATCATTTTGATGTAATTCAGTGTTTGAAGCTACATGTCCCAGACAAGTTAGAGAAGGTAGCAAATAATAGTTATCTACATTGTATCTATAGATGCAACCGAAACCGAAACACGTTACATCATTTCTGGCGCAGTGGGGTAAGTCTGCCGCATTTATTCACAGCTACTCTGTAGCGACGGCATTTCGTGGCGCCATAACTCTATATCTGTTGTGAAAAATATTTATGGTCTCAGTTATTAAACGGCCCCCAGTACCCTAGACGCACTTCCTCTTTCACGTAAATACATCAAATTCAAAATTTTATTACCCTTCAAAAAACCAACCAAAACTTCAACTCACATTCGCAAACGTGTGCACTCATTTTGAACGAAATGAGCTACATATTTGGAGTTATATACATATATATATATCTCTTATAAAACTCTTATCTTTTCAAACATCTTATATATAATAGTGCTACATTAAAAAGCAACTGAAGTTGTCACTTTATAATTAATACCGTTGTAAAGTGAAATCTTCAGTGTCGCGTTTCGTGCCGTTTGTGAATAGCCGGTGGTTCATTTGGGGGATGAGGAGGACAACGCATCGGCATAGTAATTATGTGGATGTTCGTGGGCGTCGGTAGTCGTTCCGATTGCTCGTTTGCCCCCTATTCCATACTGACTCAGACATACCGACAGATATACGACAAACAAAATGATCCTAAGAGTTCCGTTATTATTATTAGCTCGCTGCTTTTTAAAAATAAATTATATCCGCGTAGTTAATGTTTTGTAAATATGTATTCCTTATAGACATATAATAGAAAATAACTAAAATATGCAATTGAAGTAGTTTCTTTCAAAAGTTCAATCGGAACCTTTTTATGAGTACCAACGCCCATAAACAACCACAAAACCAGAGGTTATATGTGCGTTGCCCTCCTGTATGGCTTCTATTATTCAGTTTATACAGAAACAATTGATCTAGTGAGGCGGATGGAGCGGCCGCTAGTGTGTGGAAGTGTAACATTCGTCTATGATATACAGTTGGGCACGAAATTAATTAAGACTTCGGACTACGGCGTACGGTCGGAGGTGAGAAATTCTACACCGTGGCTTAATTGTCCCCACGGCGCTTAACAGAGCTTACCACAAGGTGCACGGCTAAACCACGAAGTTTGAGTCCTGGGTTTGACCACTTTCGCTCGCCTGATATACTATGTGTCTAGTGCTACAAGTTTCAACTTGCATAGGAATTCTGTTAGGAGCGTACCTGATCACTGAGACGGGACTTTGTGAAATTTGACCAATAAGGGCGTGTCTTTAACTGAAATTTGACCAATAAGGGCGTGTCTTTAACTGAAAGATTCTACTCATTCATTTTATTCTTAACTCCCGACGAAGTGTGCTCGGGTCAGACTGTTGGTTTATATAACATTAATGTTTATTTATTTATTATTTATGTATTTTGAAATTGTACAAGATATAGCAGTGATGTTTTTATCAACTTGGACAAAAAGGACAAGCGCCGAAAAAGCTCGTCCACTATAAAACCAGTAGACTGACAGACTAGTGACAACTAACTTCAATAGTGTTGTAAGCCTTTGCACAATGTATTTTAGTTTAGATAGTTAAAGTAGTAAAACACGTTCCCGTTTCGTCTATGTAACACCATTACATTATATCAACCGGTGTTCTTATCAGAGGCCAGACGTGTCATGTCTGTTTATCATTTTACGTAAAAATAAGGTAATGATCCAGTTGTCGACTTATTAGTCGCCGAGGACATACGTTACTCAGATAATTACTGGTTGTGAACGGCAGATAAACCAGCGTCGTGTTGTTGGCAATCGCTTGATACATATAGTGCGCGTCGCCGCTGCGTGCTGGGTGTGTGTGCAAGTGAAGCAGGCGTCATCACTGAACCTCGAGGTGGGGTACCTCCTTCTTTCAATTAACGAGCACCAGTTTTGGTTATTCCTTTTTAAATGGATGGATGGATTCCTTTTGGAATTAAATTAGGATGCACTCTGTAGTTGGTTCCATAAAAAATATGAAAATACATTCAAACCCCAGGGTATACAAATAGGGGATGATTGAGCATACATCATCATCACCATTATCAGCCGTTGTCGGTCCACCGCTGGGCACAGGCCTCTCTCAATGAACGTAAAGACAACCGATTTCCTGCTACTCGCTTCCATCCCGGACCGGTTATTGCACGGAGATCATCTTCCCATGTCGATGGTGCTATTCTCGCAATCGTAGACGATTACGTCTACCTCGGGCAATTAAAGGTAGTAGGTAGTTAAAATTATAAGGTAGATATAACGTCGAGATGGAAGCCGATAGAAGGATTCCGTTGGGTTGGGCAGCATTCCGGAAGCTTCGTCACATTCTCACGTCGCCTGTACCGTAGAGCTTGAAGACGAAAGTCTTCAATCAATGCGTTCTCCGCGTCATGACCCACGGTACCGAAACATGACCTCTTAATTTAAGACTGGTTTGCAAGTTTGCGGTAGCTCGATGGGCTATCGAACGAGCTATGTCGGGTGTTTCTTTGCCCTACAGAATTCGTAACGCAGTCATAAGGTAGATAACTAAAGTATCCCATATCACGCTACGAATAGGCTCGCTGAGGTGGCAATGGGCTGGTCACACACTCATAAGAACAGATTGTGTATTCACTCATTGATATCCTTTATGTGATAATGAGCAAGTTAGTCACTACCGCAGTCCATAAACATCCGCAATACACGATGTCACTGTGATGATGAGACTGGTGCCAGATAGGTGTACCTACATCATTTTGGAATAGGACTACCATTGTAGCTTTTAAGTGTATCCACTGGCATGACCAGTCGAACATTTCTTTTAAGTGTTCGACTGGTCATGCCAGTGGATATCCGTCCGCCGATGATTGTGATGGTAAAACTATACTATACGACAAAACCAAATTGAACAATGTGAAATACGACTGCTTAAAGTATTAGGTCCTATACATATGAAATTGGCGTACTTCGTACTGGTCATTTAAATCACGAATTTCTTCACCTTGGAATCACGAATCTCTCCATTTGTTTTTTTTTCTACAATTTTTTTTGGGTCACTTATTTTACTAAATGGATAACTTAAAATATCGCATTAGTTCAGCCGTGACACTAGTGCTGCGGAAACGACTCGAAGTGTGAATGATGTATATGGCGGTCGTGTTGGGAAAGGAAACACAGTTCGTTTTTGGTTAAAACGTTTTCGTTCTGGAAATTTCGACCTGCAAAACAAGCTCTGTGGACGGCTAGAGACCCAAGTTGATAATGGAGAATTGAAGACTATTATGGAAGCGGATCCATCGCAAACCACGTTCGAGTTAGCTAAAACCCGTTGAGCCGTGATGCTGTACCATGGTAATGATAAAAATAGATATCTAATTGAATATATACAACATAATCCAAAATAATTATCTTCTCAATAAAGACAAATTGAAAATTTAAAAGATGAAAGACGACATTACACAGATTTTCTTCATGTCTAGAAGGAGAGGATGCATCGTTTCTTTCTAGACTGTCTTTGGAACCGGTGGAAGGATGCCTAAATTTTATCAACAGATTGCACAATGTTATCTACTACAAAAACATTTTAATTTTGATTAATAAATTAAGAATATTCTTGCGCGATACTGCGAACAGGTCACAAAAAATTCCTTTATTGCTCAATCGCTACTCATAATTAAACATCCGTCTATACGACCGTCATAAAATAGAGCGGGGATTATTCGATGGTCGATAAATAATTCAAAATATCGAATAAGGGGGATATCGATAGTAAATCGTGTACGTAAGCAATCGCACCTGACTGCGATTGGGTAAATTCATAGTTTATGAACGTGCGGGGGCTGTAAAACATATCGGAGTTATGCATCCCCTGTGGCCCAGAGGCTTCAATATTTGATGGCAGTAAAT
>JAFELO010001011.1:30460-44609 GCA_017140195.1 Eumaeus atala | reverse complement strand
TCCAGCTTATCTCGTGAATATTGAATTTATATACGTTTAATGTTAAGAAAACATTATTTCGATTTGCGAACACTCGGCTGCGCCGGTGTAATAGATGTGCCACGCTGCGTCCTGCTAGAAAGGAGATACCTATATTCTTGTCTCTCCCCTCCTCTCCTGATGCTAGTTATGTGTGTGATGTAGGATTCGTGTTAATTGGTGTTAGTGAGTGTTGTATGATTGTATTTTGTTGTGGCAGTGTTTAATGATTATTTACAATAAATATTATTTTATCATATTGATTTATTTACGAGTTACTGTATAGATTTCAGTAATGAAATTATAAATATGTTTGCGTTGTTTAGGAGTTCTACTTAAGGAACGTCCCTAGCACATGGATAGTTTACAGTAGGGTGATGAGTCCAAGAGCGCCGGCGCACGACCGGGTGTCTTACATCGTGTAGCAATGGTACACGGCTGTCGCGATTCTTGTGGCTGTTGAGTTTTCGATTAGCAGAACGCCTAGGCAGGATCCTGTAGCTATGTGGATGTTTATTTACATCGGTTAATGGTGATCACTACATACACAGTGACAGCAGCAGCAGTGTAATAAGAGATACTTACCAGTAGGTGTCCAGCTCGTTTCATTCGCGATGATGTACAGTTAAGCAGCGCGGGCGGCACGTGGCGCTGTCGTCAGCAGACGTCCGGGGGCCGTACGTGGCCGCGGAGCCATCCGCCGGCCACCAGCGGCGGACGGAATACTAAATACCGCGCGATCGATATACCGACAAATACGAACTGTTTTACTCTAGCAACATACCTGTCTACTCGGGTCCAACACTAGCGATAGATGTACGGGATGTCATACCAGCGAGGTGCAACACTAGCGGTACTTCGGATAATATATTAACACATACATTAGCTAATCTTAAATAACTATCGGGATGCATCCATCCCATCTGCGGAAAAGGAGTATCTGTCCCCCGTTCGACCACAACCTCGTCTAGACCGTCGCCCACGTGTCATGTAGTAACTGATGAAAGTGCACTGGACACTTCAGTCAGCATAGATCAATAAAAAAAAACTAGTGAAATATATCATCATCATCAGCCGGACGATGCCCACTGCTGGACATGACCTTATGGACATAGGACATAGGCACGCGAAGCGTATAGGGGATATTAATCGACGACAGTCACACACTAGTGAAGTGCAACACTATCGATACATGTAAAGGATGTATTTCGACGACATATCGATATACCTACAAAGAGTGTGACTTGCGAGAGACAAGTAGCAGCAACTGGACAATGGTCGGGGTACGCCAGGGAGCTACTAGATACTGGCTAAAGACGAAGCAGAAAATAGGGAGGAGTAAAATAGGGAGGAGTAAAATAGGGAGGAGTAAAATAGGGAGGAGTAAAATAGGGAGGAGTAAAATAGGGAGGAGTAAAGTAGGGAGGAGTAAAATAGGGAGGAGTAACGGTGCATATCGGAGATGAGGAGTACCAGCACCATTAGGTGACAACAGATAAAAGCGCGGCTCCGACCATTAGGTGGCAACAGATAAAAGCGCGGCTCCGTGTTGCGTGACATTTTATGCGAGATGAAGTTTATAAAGGGCAAAATTCCATTGTAGCCAGTTTGGGTGTTTTTTGAAGATTCCTTGCTTTCTTTCTTTTTCCTTTCTTCCATCCTCATAATAAAACCGGTGATATGTATTGTTCATCCCGCCTGTCTACGCACAACTCACTCGTCACATCTCTAGCGGATTGTTTTCAAATATAGATGCGATTTCAACATCATAATCATCAGCCGAAAGCGCCGCGGGTTACAGATAAAGAGTAAAACTTAACTCTCAATGTATATTTTATTATTTTTAAAGAATTATTTTATTGCAAGGGAATTAAAACATTCACGAGAGGAACCGAGAGCGCAACTAGTGTTATTTAACAATTGTGATGCATCTGATTACGTAACTAATTGTACTGTAGCTGTTTAATTAAAAATGTAAATGAAATAATACACATAAAGCAGCACATGTAGTATATTAGGAGGAGGTAGTGCCATGCTGCATGGAAGGATGTAGTGCCACGCATGGTGCGTCACACTACATCCTCCAATGCAACGGAATTGGGCCGGTGCAAACGCGGAGGTACTTCTCGATCAAATAATACCACTGTAAAATGATATCTTCAGTGTCGCGTTTCGTGCGGTTCATGAGTAGCCGGTGGCCCATTGGCGGAGGGACCAAGGAGGACAACACATCGGCATAGTAATTATGTGAATGTTCATGGAGGTCGAGAGTCGTAAAAAGGCTCCTATTGTTCGATAGCCCCGCTATACAGTAAACAATAAAGCATCCTCCTCTTCAGTTTTCCATAAACATCAAGTTGTTAGGATTTTATACAACACTTTGCAACTCATGTGTAAAGTAGACATTTTAAGCTACTAAGCCCGTTACTATTAGGTATACTGCCTAGGAACACATCTTAAAATATCACCAAAATATTTCAATTAATATTTTAATTTCAAAATAGATTTTTAATTGATATTTAAGTATATAAAATTTTATATATTTTAGCGACGTTGCAATTGCAACGATTAAGAAAAGGAAAGGAAACTGATTGTCTTATGTTATGTTATGTTATGTTATGGTATGGTATGGTATGGTATGGTATGGTATGGTATGGTATGGTATGGTATGGTATTTATGTTATGTTATGTTATGTTATGTTATGTTATGTTATGTTATGCTATGCTATGCTATGCTATGTTATGTTATGTTATGTTATGTTATGTTATGTTATGTTATGTTATGTTATGTTATGTTATGTTATGTTATGTTATGTTATGTCCTTTAAAACAATTTCGATCCAAAACTTAACAATATAGTTTTAGTTCTCAATTATTGCGATAGCTTTATATGTATATTTCCAAACATACAATCACTTCAATTTTCGATTTATAATCATACAACCATAGATCAGTGGCCGCTAAGACAGTTAACTAAAACACTTAAGTGGACAGTTTCTTTTATTCGGAACCTGTGGAACCTAAATTCGTTGTGCATTGAATGCGAGTTGGCGATAGTGTCTATATATTTTTGATTATATTATTGATAGTATTCATCGTGAATATAATTTAAACCTGTGAAACTAACCTTAGTTTTGTTTTTTTTTATAACGAGGATAGATATGTTATACAATGTATTCCTTTGGAGCAAACTTTATGTCAATTTTAGCACGTTGTTTTTGCCATGTTTCATGAGAGATAGATTGGTAGCTAGCAACAGTAGGTAAAGTAGGTTCGATACAAGAAAAGCTCTTTGCGATAACCAAAAACCAATTTTAAATAATTTGTTTTGATGGTCATTATTAATAATGTTTACAAGTAATGGATATAGAACTATTTCAACTATACATCTAATTGGTTTTCGTAATAACAGATCAAAATATTTAAATTCAATGTGACTTACTAAACAATCTTGACAGTGGAATAAATTAAGATAACGGCCAAAGATAAATGAATGTGAATACTTTTTATAGTTTTATAATGATAATCGCAGTCCTTCTTTATGCCATCTTCACGAATTTATTATAATTAGCCAATAAAAATGGACGTTTTGCATAATATTAACACACTATATTGGTTTTATATTTCAACTGTTTGACTTTCAAATCTACAAGTATACTAAAATCCAAATATTAGGTAACCACGTAAGTGAAGTTGAAATTTGACAGCTAACAAGATTTGAATTTGGAACGGTTTTCAAATTATAAAACGTCAATTGAATAATGAAAAAAAAAAACGAATATTATATAGAGAAAAATCTGTGGGTAGAAATGCTAATACACATCGCAAGCGGGCAAAGAAAACACACTAAGTGTTTAATATAAAACGTGTATAAATTAACATACTATTTGATAAATAAATAAATAAATATAGCATAATTATCTTCCTATTTGTGAACTATTGCTTACATGTTCAAAATATTTTTAAACACAGTTACAATCTTAAGTGATATGTCAGAAATTCGGACAGATAAACATGATTACATTTACTACGTAGAAAGTATGAAGTCATTATAATTTTACGGGTGCGTAATTTTTGTATGTGTAAATGTTGAGATTAAAGATAGTAATTTATACATTAAAGATACTTAAAGTTTGAACACACACTACTGTTTCATATATAATTGTATAACTGCGTACTCAATTTACCAAAATGTCTTTTTTAGTAATTAACACAATAGTATAAATAAAAGTATAGGAAGAATCTCTCTGTTAACAAGGTGTAATAATAATAATCTGTGCACTTAACACACAACGTTAGTCCAGAATTGTGTTACAAATATACTTGAGAACGCAAATACATTCTTCATAAATTTAAGAATTTTAAGATATTAATGATTTTTTATTACAGAAGTACACAAACCTAAATAAAAATGAACACTTATAACTAGGAAACATGCGTGATCTAGACGGAATTCGAAACCGCGACCTCTGGCGTGTCGTGCGTAGCATAACCGCTTACGTAACCACTACGCCAATCGGTCGTTAAAAATGTTCTGTATTTAACGCAAAGTATGCAATTCTTTTTTCAATTTTAAATTTCTTTAAATAGAGGAGTAATCAGCTAGGTTTGTGGGCATTTTAAATCTAGTAGTTATAAATATAAGTTTTTTATGTTGTTCTATTTGTATATTCCCTATCTATCATCTAGTATTACTGGCGTCAGCGTAGATAAGGCTGCATTATTTATTATCGCCATATAAGCGCGGCTGAGATGACAACATCCATTTAATTTGAGGTAACGCAAACGTTAGGAATGGCGGTGCAATTATCTTGCTAAACTGTTTTTTTGATCTCCAGCAATATTGTGTAACGTTTTATTATTTCCTATATCTTTATGTCCTGGCCCAGTGAACACGTTGATATTTTTTAAACTTCTATTTATAATCACTAGCTTTCGCTGACACGTTTTAGGTCCTTTTATTCTGGACTATTTTCGACAATTATGAAGAAGGTCGTTATACACCAACACCTCATATTCTACTACATCACAGTCGGCAAAGGACAAATATACTAAGGACCATTGATTTTATAAAGCCTTTAGAGAAAGGCACTCCCTCTAATTGACAAGGATCGTTCTCAACTTGTGCTGTATATAGAATGTTCTAGATCTGACTTTGTCTGTAAGACCATTCACAGGAACATCCGTTGACCTTTGTTTTTCCCGCGTACGAGATGATCGTATAAGGTGGTTCGTCTAGGAAGTCTACTAATTAGTGAGACATAATCTAAATGTGTGCCATATAAATGCTAATTCAAATCGTTAGTTGAGTAAATATTTTATGGATATTTATTAGTCTAATGGGTTTGAGTTTTTAATTTGTGTTTTACATTATGTCAGCTCTATAATTTAAATAATGTCGGGCCTTTTTTCGTCCCACTGTTGGGCACAAGTCTCTATTCACAATAGCGTGAGTTACTCTAACATTGAAGATACCAAATGATACTTAAGAGTCAATAATAATTTTAAAAAGTAATAATGATATAATTGTGATGCAGGCGTGTCCTCGTAGACTCGTTACATCCCCTCCCCCAATAGGCCAACGGCAACTCATACATGGCACGAAGTGAGACATTATATCTCTCACACATCGATATCATGTGAACGAGAGGTACCTCCATAGGCATGGTTCGCCAGTTCGGTTTCATTGCAGCGTATCACTACCTCTTACTAAAACGTTGCTAGCTAACCACCACAGCAACGAGCCGTCGTAGTGGGAGGTGAACCAGGAGCCTAATACTTACCTAGTACTAGTTACTAGGGAAACTGAAATCCAAAATCGTTGGTCAGGTGGACTAGGTAGCATTACCTCCCCACCTTGGTACAAGCCTTGTCGTGGCGGTGGGGCTTAGTAGCCTGGGGTGTACCCAAGCGAAGCCCATTGAACCGAGAGGGATCTTTGCCCCTACACCCCTCTTGTATGTAGAGGGGGCTAAAGGTCGGGAGGAGGCATCACTCTCGGTACCCCTCCTATAATAAGGGGGGACCAAAGAGCAACAGGAGGAGGGGTTTCCCACATGGGAGTTGTCCTTTAGTGTGGGGCCACCCCATCTGTGGAAGTGGAGTTGGTCCCATATAGGGGGCTAACTAGCCGTCGAGGTGCCCTGATGATGTTGTTCCGGGGCACCTCTCACCAAGGGCGGCACTGCTGGCATTCGCGGTTGTTTTTGTGGGTATTCTGCACTATCATG
This sequence comes from Eumaeus atala, assembly GCA_017140195.1. NCBI lineage: Eukaryota > Metazoa > Arthropoda > Insecta > Lepidoptera > Lycaenidae > Eumaeus > Eumaeus atala. Next base: position 38,361 of record JAFELO010001011.1, on the reverse strand, counting down.
TGCCGCGAGCCCCACACACAACCAGACCCCGGCCAAATCCAATGAAGGCGCGAAAATGCGTTTCCCTGCGTCAAAAAAAGGAAAAAGAGCACTGGGTGGCAGCAGTATTAGCGGATCGGTCCATCGAGATGGCTTCGAGTGTCAGTTTCGAGTGTCAGTTTCGAGTGTCAGTTTCGAGTGTCAGTTTCGAGTGTCAGTTTCGCCTAAAAAGTTTTATTGAGATTTTTAAACATAATCAGACCGAAGTCAGGAATTTGTCCGCGTCTGTCGGTCCTGATCTCTCCACTGGTGCCTGACTGTTGATTTCGGGCAGCAGCTACCCAAGTATAACCATCTCTTACTAATGTACTTACACTGGAATATATTCGCTAAGTGTGACGTAGTGATAGTCAAAGTTTATATTTTACTGCATTTTTAAAGGGCTACGAATTTCCTTTTAGGATCTGCGCCTAGTTATATATTTTGCATAATAATTTATTGTGAACCATTCAACGCTGGGTCAAAAAAAATACATGGAATTGCCGGTCAATTCCACACGGTTGGAGGTGCTGGACCCATGCACTAGCATCATTATAATTACTACGTACGTTTTCGTTTATGATATTACGAGGGATACCAGTTTTTGAACCTCCTTATACTAAGTGTACAGCGACTCCCATAAATATCCAAATACATTAATGTTGTACACATAAAAGTATACGAGAGGATGTTGTTTGTCCAAAAGTCACAATTAAACCATCGTACTTTTAGCCAAAAGCCCAACGACATGGAGCATGGGGCACCTCGGCAGGCCATTCCAGTATGAAACATTGGTCTGAAGAACTGTAGGGGAGGGAGGTATAGCCACAGAGATAATATAGATAGAGAAGGGAAAACAGCCAGAAATGTGCGTTTCATTCCAAAGAGATAGCAAATGTGGTTTACTTCCCTTTTCATTCATTTCCCTTTGCGCAATGACCATGCGAGACTAGACTGGCGAATATAGTATAGAGTGTACCATATTCCTTCTCTATTAACCTAGTCGGACGCTGCCTATGGCATTCTTAGTATATATATACACCAGTTACTTGTACTATTGTAACTAGCTGACGAAGGAGACATCGGGAAACGTAGACAATGTGAAAGGTGCACGTGCGCCGTGAAAATGACCGCGTTCGACGGTGGTGCAGTGAAAACAAACAGACATACACATAAAGAGCTGCGTCACCCGGATGTGCGCGCACTTGCGTATGTGAACATCGTGCGTAGAAAGTGTCTTCGGGTGCGTTCACACTTCGCGACCGCGATGCGATTAGTCGGTGGTCGAACGACGTTACCGTCTAGTAACTTTATGACATGACGTTCTGACACCTCAAACCAAGCCCTCTATATCACCTCACCGTTAATGCGTCAAAACATTTTGGTATCTGTTTTAATTTCCTGACGTCTATATGCATTTTCATCCCATCGTATTTTCTGCTCCACATAAAATGTATTATGTGGGTAGTTTACGCAAACTACACTTATTACTGTTTATGCTTGTATGGATTATACTTTTCAATTTTTGTGTGTTATACCTAAGCATAACACTAATGTCTTAATAAAATAAATGTATTGTTAAACTAAGTAAATCTCGGGCTTTGAATCGATATCTTAAATTTTAAAAGATAAAATAAAGAAATCTTTTGAAGCTAAGTACGTCCGTTTGGGAAACGAAGTGTTGGTTGACCGTTTTCCAGGTGCAGCAGCCGGTCCGGGTCGGATGCGAGTAGCAGGAGATCGGTCGTCTTGGCGTTCCTTGGAAGAGGTCTATGTCCAGCAGTGGACCGAGTAGGGGCTGACAATGAAGCTATGTAGGTAACACAAATTTAGATTTTCTGTGTCTGTGGGAACTTGGTGTTGTCTTTTATAGATTAATGATGAAGTAGTGCCAGTGAAAATATTTGAGTTCCTATTTGGCCTAGTAGATGATATCGAATAATTTATTCATTCTGCATATATGCACTCTTCGCGAACACAACATACCTTATATGAAGATAAGATTTGATAGATGATAAAGTGCCTTTAATTTATTTACTAAAACTACTGTTTAATTTGATAATTAATGCTAGCGAATAAAAAAAAAGATGTATGCGATGTGAAATTAGATAAGTATAATGTTTAATTAAATTTTTAATTTTATCTTTCCTTTTGTCCTCCGAATATATATTTATATGATAGGCAAGTTTAGTATTTATTTCAATAATCATTAATTTATATTGATTTCAATAACCATTAATTTACATTGATTTCAATAATCACTAATTTATATTGATTTCAATAATCATTAATTTATATTGATTTATTGAATAATATCATCAATGCAATATTGACCTACAAATATATGTTTCATTGTTATTAATTTGTACCCGTCCCCTACTAAAGATAATGTTAGTAAAAACAATATACAACCTACTAGTCCAATAGTAATAAAAGCCTTTATTCTGCTAAAATCTACACACATTTACAGTTGTAGGTACAGAAAATAAAAGTAAATGGTTTTCACTGTCAACTGTGTAGACAGTACATTCGATGTTTTCACTAAATAAAGTTAATTTATCTTCAGAGTAAGAAAGTAAAGAAGATATTTCTGGCAATGCTATTGCGGGTTGTTTTGATATTTTTCAAACTACACTTAATAATCTTTGCAAACAGTTCTGACATGCATCTACTTATTTTTTACTTTTAATCTTACAGCCTACGAGATATCGTTCCCCAAACTGTCACGGCGGTGTAAATGGGACTGGTGCGTGTACCTGACCACTCAAAGTGTTATATATTACCATTGTAAGACGTGTCCAGTGGTACCGAATACCTAATTACTTGCTTTGGAGACCAAGGAAAATTGGCCTTTACGACATTATAAATCTTCTTGTAGTGCGTCTGTTCTCGGAATAATACATTATTCTATTAGGCTTATTAAGGCTTTAGAATAACATATGTATTTATTTTATGTAGCTGGACCGAGGAAGATTAAGATAGTATGTATATCAAGATCAGACTCATCTTGTCTTTTCCGACGGTAGTATAGAGAGTCTTCGCAACCGGCGTATCTGTGTGAAAAGGGAGGACTGCTTACGTTTTCATACAAACCCACATACAAAAGTTATGAATGACAAGAATGTAAGAATGTAAGATTTATGGCGCTCGGTGCAGCCTCAGCAGGGATCTGGTGTGAAGAAGTGTTGTTAAGTTACGAACTAAAAGATTAAGGTAAAGTTCTAGCTGAATTGGAATATTATATAATATTCATGTGTATAAAACAAAGTATTTGTGATTGTGGATTATGCAGTGTAAGTGTTTCAGGATTATGCTACCTCAAAATTCTCCAAACATTAATTAACATCATTTATAGATCCATAAATGTTACATTTCACTGTAAGTACAGTAAAATTACTGTAATTGTTGGAAAATGCGTCAACATTTTTCGGAAACCTTTCGAAAGAATGCGAGGTCCAAAAATATTCATATTGTGTGATAAAATCGTAATTAGTAAAAAGAAAGTATTTGAATATTCATCGGCAGGATATGTATAATGTGTACAGTCCCACGGCGGGGCCGGCGACCTTCACTAAAGGAGTGTACAACCCGTCATCATCATTGTGTAAATAATTTTATTTTTTAGCCTAAGTTAATAAATTAAATGTGTCACCGGTTCCTCTCAGGTATAGCCTGAGAGTTGTGGAAGGAGATTAAAAATTTTTTTTTTTATATATTTGAACAAAAAGAAATATCTCTTCATCCATACCACACAACTGTCTGACTAGTCTCGAAGTTGCGTTATCTACACATAATATAAAACAAAGCCCCCAAAAGCTGTGCACCGGCTTGATTTTCTCGAAGATTTATATATATATATAATAAGTTAGGGTGCTATTCACGGACGCAGCCAGGGCGGATCTCTAGTATACTTGTAAAGGCAGATGTTTGTAGGTGCTAGGTTAATATTTTTATTGTTGTCATTTTATCAAACAGCTTCCCATCAGTGGGGTAGTGCCAGCTCGCGATGCTTTTAAATATAACTAGCGGTGTCCTGCAGTTTCATCCAATCACAAAATATATCCCAAATGAATACTTTTTTCGGGACATTAAGTAATTTATTATGTCAATGTTGGTATATTTTTCCAGATTTTAATGAATACCTTTGCCAGATGAGAGTGATTTTATACATTGGAGGGAGCTTGAAATAATATCAAACATACAAATGTCATATATACCATAGCATATGTTTATTGTTTTCTGTATCATTGCTTAACTACGGAACTTACGGTTGAATTTAAAACAACCAAGAAGAATAAGACCAATTCGGGTGAAATCGCCATCTTTTATAAAAAAGTCATCACATACTTCATAACGAAACTGAAATAGAGAAAACTTTATTCAAGAACTTTAAGTAGGTGCCGTGACACATTTTCTATTACTTTGTTTTATTTTCTTTTACAAATATACTCGTATTACGGCTATACCTCGGTTACGATGACGCCAAGTCGGCGCTCTGGCCACAATGAGCCGAATAGACGTACTACCCCCCCTACACTAATTGTGCAAAAATATTGACCGTTTAGGGTTAATAAAATGAACTGTATTAGCAACTTCAGTGAATTTCATTTTTATTACTCAATATTTTATTGTGATTATTACAAACCGCTTTACAGTTGGCCGACGAAGGCCCGACGATACCCAGATGTACACAGATAATATCATTTTGTTTTTGCTCACCCTTAAGCATACGAACGTTTCGTCAAAACCCTCAACATGATGAAAAATAAAATATAGAATCCCACTAGAATGGCGACCTGTGCAAAAAGCGCAAACGGGTGCTATAACTCAAAACGCGACCCGGTCGTCCAGTAGGCACCAGCTATACGCTGTTTTTTGAGTCGCATGTCACTTGTCAACCAGACGGACCCATGATGGGGCTGCCTTCGATGGACGCCTGCCAACCTCCCAGGTAAAACTGTAAGGACCTAAATCAAGGCATGATAAGACAATTTAGACATTGATTCAAATTACTACGATTGAGAATTGAACTCAGAAGATTTGAATTTATGACGTGTGGTTTTTAAACGTGAGTGGTGGTGTTTTTTTGCCCTCGACGACCTGTCGGGCTCAACGGAACTGACTGGCCCATTGTATGGTAATTCTCGCCCGGATTTTGTTTGAGCTCAATTATATTATGAAGCTCACCACGAAAGTCAAAAGTCACCGGTCTTTTGTTGGTACGCATGTCGCCAGCGCCGGGGCGAGCGACTAGCTGCCACAGCGCTATACCAAGTTATAGCCGAAAGAGCTCAGAATTAAATCCTTCCGAAAAAGGAAAACAACATCTTTTTTTTAAACTTGATTGCGTATTAATAATAATTAATTGAATTGCCACATGATAAGATGAAAGATAGCTACATCATTTATTTCTGTACACTAAACTAGAACTGTATAGCCTATACTTTTATACTACTGTGGCTCGTTGGGAACATTGGCTGAATCAGGACGATGCCACCAAATGGCCCTAATTTCTCGTTTGCCTGTGGAAAAAATACTACCAATATCATAAATGCAAAATTTTGAATGTAAATCTATTTATAATATTTTCACTGAAAAAAAATTGAATGAATTTGGATAAAAATTGACACAGACGTAGATTACTTGGGAAAACATTATTTCACTTCTTATCCTGAAAAAATATTGGTTCCATTGATAAGGATTTTACGTATGCGAAACCGCGTTACAGTTCTATACTATATTGTGTGATGTATACTTTTTAAATAAATAATAACTGCCTCGTGGTCTAGTGGTGAGCATGTTCAGCCACAGACGTGAGGTCCCGGGTTCGAATTCCGGGTTGGACCATACAAAAAGTTCAAAGTTTAATAAGTGTCCGGAGTTAGACAGTTGGCGGTGTCACGCCCCCGTGCCTCGGAGAGCACGCTAAGCCGTCGGTCCTGCGCCTGATTTCTCCACGGTCGTCTCGGATGCCGTCCCCCTGTAATAGGAGCATGAACGAATAGAGGTGTACTTGTGTTTGCGCAAACACTTGTGGGTGGCTTTCTCAATAGACATGGCCGCTGTAGCCGAAATTCGGCTAGGACGACATTATTATTAATAAGAAATATTTAACTATTTATTTTTACATAAGGCTGTAATGTAAAGGAATATATTGTCATACGTGTAACATATGACCACAGACGCATATCATATTTTCTCTTATTTTATTCGGGAAAAGGGATCTCGTGTTATACCAGCTCTACGAGTACATCGGTGCCAATTTTCATCTATATCTGGTCAGTACTGTTTTCGTAAAGGAATAGAAAACGTAAACAAATACGTTTTTTTAACACAACGTAGAATAAACCACTCCAAAGCCAAAGAAGTCAGACATTTTTGTGATTGACATTAAGATAAGTTGCATGAATCATAAAAATATTAATTTATGCTGCTATAAATTGTTATAAATTAGTATTGTAATTATTTGAATTAAAAAGGTGTAACATTAACACATCAAATTAGTTGCTACGTTCATTGATAATATCGATATAGGATAATAAACTTACTGGATAGCTGCTGTTGAAACTCCGCCGACGGCGCGCATTACCTTTTGTGTAGCCAGTCAGTAGTATCTGTACGTTAATAACAAACACAAATAACTTTTAAATTTTATAAAATATAGTATTATGGGGCAAACGAATAGTCGGAAGCATTGTGGCGAGTATCGCCCATGGACGGATGTCCATCCAATTGTTATGCATATTATGTATCCAATGTGGATAAATAATTCGTATGGAGATGTCTTACTTCCGTCCTCCCTTAATAGGCCATATGGAAGCTGATTAACCGCACGAAATGCGACAACATTATTTGGTTTGGCGACAGTCATGCGAGGACTGAACCGCTTCGTCGCGCCAGCCCATATCAGCTGTAATGCAACAAGACACTGCCTCTCACAAAAAATTTAATGTTGTATTAAAATTTTTATCAATTTTAGACACTGACGTCTTAGGTGTGATACATGGTTGCTGTAAAGCTTGTGTCGGGATAGTTAAATAGTTAAAAAAACGAGATAAAATGAGTAAAAGTTGTTTTCTTGTAACAACTTTAGATATCTGTGTGCACTTGTGTAGCAGGCGGGCAGGCGGATACCTTCTTGTTACGTATTGAATGTGTGTAGTATAATTTTTATACGCAATTTTATACACATAACCATAATTTATATATTTACGGACAGATTATAAAATCATATCACAGCTTACAACGTTATCTCAATACTCACTGGCGCAATTGGAAACTGAGTTACGGGTTCGAATACCTCCTTGGTCATTTTGCATCAATATATATATAAAACTTTTCTGTTAATGAGTGATTGATTGACTGACAGACAACGCACAGACTTCTAAAATTGAAATTTGGCTAAGCTAGTGCTTATTTACATCTGTACCAAATTTCAATAATAATAAAGTGTAGAAAGGATTTCCTGAAGGGATGTAACAGGGTGGTGAAAAAGAATATGGAATTGTACCGGGCGGGCGAAACTGCGGAGAGCTGCTGGTTAAGTAAATATATTATGTATGATAAGAACGTCCTGCCAGTGCCAAAGTTCATACATACATGTACAAAAATATGGTCACTAAATTTGTACAGAATGACATAAAATATTTTTATCCCCAAAATAAAATAAAGATTCCCTGCAGATTGGATTTACGGTAGTGAAGCTGTGGGGCCCAGCTACTTTGCAATATAAATCTAATTCTAGCTGATTCGCTCATTGTGTACTGTTACAAGCTACCATGTTTACGGAACTACCAGCTACTCAATACTATAACAGACCTACGGTGCACTGCCGCCGCTTGGACCGGCGCGCGCGGGACCTGCCTCTCGCACAGCCAGACATT
>JAFELO010001011.1:679-22402 GCA_017140195.1 Eumaeus atala | reverse complement strand
TTCAATATCTTTAATTATTTTTAATATTCATTTTCAACTCTTTTTATATAGCACAAGGGGAAGTAAGTAGTGCCATGTGTCATTGCAGCGGAATTGGAGCTGTATGATTGGGGAGGTATATCTCGCGCCACAAGACGGCCGTAAAGTGACAAGTATGCTGTCGTGTTTCGATCGGTTTTTGAGTAACCGGTGTCCCTTTGAAAGGGAAGAGCCCACGTCGGTAGTCGTCAATAGTCTCGAATCTCTCGTTTGTCCTCCTATACTAAAAAGTAGTAATCAGACGGACGGCCTTTGATTACAGTCAGGTTCTTCGTATGATATGTCCCAGCCCCAGACACACACGAACCGCACGAAACACGACATTCAAGCTGCCACTTGGAGCTGACCACCAGAGGGAACCGACACGATGGCCTGATTCAGCTGCTATACAGCAATAACACAAACAAAAGCTCAGTTTGAATACAACATGTGAAACTTGAACCCGACACTTAAACCGATTGCTTACACATTCACTTAGCTTTTAACTGAAGGTGTGTCAGTTACTTTTTACTTTTTGTACTCTGACAAATAATATAGACTGATGGATGAAAAATAGTATAGTAAATTGTTAACAGTGGGTGGGGTCCAGTGGTGTGTGGGGCTCGCGGCACATTGTATAGTGCCAAATACCCACAAAAACCACCGCGAGTGCCACCTGTGCCGCCTTTGATGAGGTGCCCCGGAACAACAAATCATCAGGGCACCTCGACAGCAAGTCATCCCCCGAAGAGACCGACGCCGCCTCCACAGATGGGGTTTTCCCGCACCACAGGATAAACCCAACCAACTTTGGGACAGTGCAATGGGGTGAGGTTCCCATCCTCGCCCCTTGCCCCGTGGGCAAAAGCGCCGCCACTTTTTGCGCTTTTGTCCCCTCTTCTTATAAGAGGAGTACAAAGAGCGGCACCTCCTCCTGCTCTTAAGTCCCCTCTTCTTATAGGAGGGGTACTAAAAGCCGCAACCTCCTCGGTTCAATTGGCTTCGCCCGAGGTGTCTCGGATAACACCAGGCTACTGAGCCCCACCGCCACGACAAGGCTTGAACCATGGTGGGGATCCGAGACTCACTGCAGCAACCAGGAGGATCCTTTCCATATATAATTCTCAATCCCTGTTTGTTTGCGGATTGTTCTTCATTCCTTATGTTCAATATTTGAAAATTATAATCACTTCATATCTTCATGTTAAATCTCAATTTAATAAAAATAATGAAAAGAAAAGGAGTAGAGCTCTGAAAAGGAACACACAAGTTGGCTCCAGGAGCCAACTAAAATTAGGAAATATATACACTCTGTTAGAATAAAATAGAATTTAACATCAAACTTTACACGTGGCATATGCTATTCAAACTAAAACATTATTGATACGGTCTATCAAACTAGTAACCATATAGATCATATAAGTACTGCTATCAAAATGTACACGTAAGAGAATGAAGACACTTTAACATTAATAAAGACTTTTCGAAAAATGGCGTCAGCAAGAAATTTTATATTAAATATAAATATTTGTTCGTGCCTCTCAGGAAAATATAGGTTCCCGGGCGGAAATGGAAAAACTATTTAACTATCATTTGGTGATGGCAGATAGCGTCAGCCATCCCAAATATATCCATCCTCCAAGTCCAGCGAAAGAGAAGATCGTCATTTCTTCGGCACCGAGCACATCCTCCGTCTAACAGTCAAAGATGAGAAATATACTTTTTATAAAATATTTGATTAGAAAAATATAACAACATAATTGCTACAAGTTAGATCGATAGATCTATAAAAAAATATTAAATCCAATTCGATTATATCCGTATTTTTTTATAGAATGGGGGCCAACGAGCAATCGAAGCCTTTTTACGACTATCGACCTGCTCCGACTGAACATCCACATAATTACGATGACGACGCGTCGACTGCCTTGAGGTGTAAGCCCTGCACCAGGAATAATTTTGTTTCGATCCAAACTGTTAGGCTATCATTCAGCTGCGCTCTCTAGTTTTTATTAATAACGATTTGTCTGCTCCGTCACGTGACTGGAACTTACTCCATTATCCGATTCTGAAGTGATTAGCGTTCAAGAGGCGTAAGTGACGTGATATTCTTACTCCTATTTTTTTCACACCACACGCTACGGAGTGAACTGTAATAATGTTAATTGATAAATATCGGCATCCATTATATTGTAAATTTACTCAGTAACACAAGAAGACATTTGTGATGTTAAGTAGCGGCCAGGACAATCGTTAAAATGTCAAATACATCTTTCTTCAAACATGCGGCGCAAACAGCGCGGACAAACACTCCGGCGACGCGGGCATTACACTTGTGTGCTTATGAATGTACATTGCTTATAGTGTGTTCATCATCAGCTGCCTGTCGAAAACTATAAAGTATAAATTATAAAGTGTAAAGTATAAAGTGTAAAGTGTAAAGTATAAAGTATAAAGTATTATATTTATTTGGAGCTTTCAACGTTTACACTATACCGCATCTGGCCATTGGTTCGTAAAATGCCTACCTTTATGCGGAATCCATCTAAAAGCGAGAGCTCGCACACCACGCGCTGGTGATAAATATATCGTTTTACAACAACATCACTCATTCGTGTATAGTCCGCTACATTTGTTGTGACAGGCCATATTTAATTACTACTTGTTTACAGAAGTATATAATATGGAATCTCTAATGGCCCACGCCAAGGTTTATTGGGAACCAGAACTGGCCGCGCAGGTTTCGTTTTATTTAGAACGAGGTGAGGAGGTACACAGGCTGCATGTTCTTGGCTTTAGGAAGTGATTCACTGATCATCACCGCCACAGCCAGCTTAATGTGATAGACTTAATGTGATAGACTTAATGTGATAGACTTGAGCCTTCAGACACTCGGAGCGAGCACCGGTTGAGCCAGAGGGAATAATGTATTAGTCATGTTTAAGTTTTATTAGTTCATTTAGTAGGCGAACAAACGAGCAATCCGAGCCACCACCGAGCTTCATAGACATCATCCGCATTAACGTGCAGATGCGTTACTCTCCTTTCATCCACTCCTCCAATAGGCCACTTGTGATTTACTAATCTTCTCGCCATATATTAACTTGTTAATAAAATTAGACTAGAGTAGGACGTATCACCACCATGGTTCAAACCTTATCCTAGTGGTAGGTCTCAGTAGCCTTGTCATGGAGGTGTGGCTCACTGAGCCCGAGGCGAAACCAGGCGAAGCCAATGGAATCGTGGAGGTTGCTCCTTGTGGCCCTCTTATAATAAGAGGAGGCTAAAGAGCAGGAGGAGGAGGGTGTCTTTGTTCCCCTCTTATTAGAAGAGGGGACAAAAGAGCAGGTGGATGCGCTTTTGCGCACGCGGCGAGGATGGGAACCTCACCACATTACACTGTCCCAAAGTTGGCGGGGTTGTCCTGTGGAGCGCGACAACCCCACCTGTGGAGGTGGAGTCGGTACTATTGGGGATGGACTAGCCGTCGAGGTGCCTGATGATTTGTAATTCCGGGGCACCTCGCCAAAGGCGGCACTCGCGGTGGTTTTTGTGGGTATTCGGCTCGGTCGGGTGTGGTATACTGTACCGCTGGCACCACACACCACTGGACCCCGCCTGTAAATGCGTTTCCCAGCAAACAAACGTTTTAAAGGAATGTATCATTATCTCGTATATATTTAAATTGTTCATCACCCCTTTCAATCTCTGCTTACTGCCAAAGCTCTGTAGACAGACAACTATATCCCGAGTTACACACGTAGACTTTCTTACTCTTCAATAGCACTAGCAAAAGTTACTCAAAGTGTCCATAATAAATGTTGGAAACACAACGTACAAATAAGTTTTCTATATAGCTTTCTTCTTCCATTGGCCCTACTACTGGCTGGCGGCGCTATTGCACCCGCCTCAACAGTTCTTCGGACTAGCGAAGACTTTTGTGTCTCCAGGTTTAGGGAGTAGGGAGGCTCTATACGGCTTGAGAAGGAAAACGAGTAGGAAGAGCCTTTTGTCGACTGCCCACGCACATGAGCATGGGTGTAATTATCTCTCAGATGTGTGGCTCTCACTTCCTCCTTCGCTCTAATGGATCACTGGTAAACCTACGTAGTGTAGCGGCATAATCGTTAACTACATCGTATGGAGTAGCAATTAAGAATAGAAAACAAAAGTGGTAGCATCCTGCTAGCGTAGAGTAGAGCTAGTGGACGGGCCTGCGACACTGGGTGGGACTGCGTCGTTACTATTACTATGCTTAAAGTATGTATCTTGCAACCCAGGAGGGAAACCACACCCAATCCTAGATTAGGTCAACATCGAGTACATAAATTTTCAAATTTTTCGCGATGTTTTCCTTCATCGTACAAGTACTTAGAAAAAGTACTTAAATTAGAAAATATTATAGATACATGGCGGTCTTCAAACCGGGAATACCGCAATGAAAGTCCAAAGCGCTAACCACTGGACCATCGTGCCTCCATCATGAAAAAATCTCTATCCTCTTCAAGTTATGCCTGCGCTGGAGAGCTTCGTGCTGGAACAGCTTATATATGAGCGACGGAATTCGCTTGAACCAAGTCATCCACGCTCGTCTAATATTCAGAATATGTAAAAATGTCTCCCTGTTGTGGTTGGTGACATCTTTTTTATTAAACTCAAGTCGTCGCTTTCAAAAGAAAGTCAGATGTTAAGTGATCTATCAGAAGTAGTGGGCGGCTACTCCCTCAGCAGCCTGTGATAAATAAACATAAATTATACGGCCTACCAAAACTTTTACATAATTAAGTTAATAATTAAGAAAACAAAATCTCTCGATAAGATTATACTTTCAAATGTACGTCAAATAGTATCTACTTGACCTATATTTTATGTGTTTTTAATTCATCGTATTAATTCGAAAGTTTGTGATATTAATAACGACGCAACGGAATTCAGCGATGCGTACGGAACTTTTTTTTTAAATTAATTTATTTAAGGTCACTGAAACAACTAGGGTCGTTAGCGACCATTAACATAATTTTTATATAAATTAATTAATTTCTGGAATTTCATTGTCGCTTCTGAGTTGTTTAAGCAATGCTTTATACATACAATAAAAGTACTTTCACTAATTTTATGACGGTTTATTTAATTATTTAACAAGCCCGATGTTTCAGAACCTCTACAGCAACCATATTCACGAGTGGACTCGCCATGATTGTAGTAAAGCTTCTAAAAGTTCGGGCTAGTGAAATAATTGAATAAACCGCGAGAAAAAACACAATTACACAGAGTGCATTTCTTTTTAGGTTCCTTAGTGGTAAGATGAATATGAGTTACATGACTGTCTCCTTCTTAGTCTATTTAAAACGATCAGGTCTCGCCTATTATTAAATTGTAATTGTTTTTTTTTTCAAAAAACATTTACAATTTAATAATTTCGTGCAGGTCACTGCTATTATTATTTACCCAATAACTGTTCCCCAGGCTCCTAAATATGAAATTCAGGTGTTTTTTTTAACACCGTCACATTTTAATTCCTAATTTTGACACCAGCGGAGTTGTTTGACATGACAACGACAATGGCGTCTGTTATATTATACATAAACTTAGGTCATAGATGGGTATAGTAGTAGGTGGTAGGTTAGTCTCTTTGGTTAGAAATTTTGAACAAAAAATAATTAGGCTAATTTCATAATTCTAAATTCATAATTACATAAAGGTAGATCAGAATAAAAGGAAGCGGCTATTGGCAAGTACAAGAATGAAAGTTATGGGGGAAAAAATTAGAAAAGAGAAGCCGTCTACCCACTGGACTGGCGGTTCACTTTGGAGGGCAGCCACCGGACGCAAGTGGCCGTGACCGTGCCCTGTAGAGGCCTACGTCCATTGGATGCTACCGCGCTGATGATGATGTAAAAAAGTGAGCTGTGTTAGAAGACATTGAAATTAGGCCCCTTTTATTAAATAGACAAAGAAGCAATTAGTGCCCCTTTGCGAGTATCGACACGGCGCAAATTGCACCAGGCGGACGATAAGCACGTGTCCGCCTTCATAATTCACGGAAGTAGGTTACATACGGCCGCGCCCGGTTCAGCTGCAGGCGGCGGCAATGCTGCAATAGCAAACCGCTCACTAAAGTGTTCCATATACCGATCCTTACAGCTTATAAAATAAGGTTCCCAAAAGCTGTCTATCTGCATGTAGTCGATTGTCTCATGATGTACAGAACGTATCTTTTTCAGATTTCAAAGGACATGATGGATAGTGCTAATAGCCCATATATACACATGGCTCGCACCCTCTCTCTCTCTCTCTCTCTCTCTCTCTCTCAAACACACACACACACACACTTACACACACACACACACACACACACACATATATATATATATATATATATATATATATATAATATACATATATGTGTTACTTGTTTGTAAGTATAAGTTCTTCAACATCTTTAATAACTAGAAGAGAATGAGCGAGACAACACAAGTAACCTCTTACTTAATGGGCTTGCCTCACGATTACGTTGTAATAATTATTATTTAGAAGTAAAATTCGTATATTTATTTATTTATAGCAGCTCTTTCCCAGATAGGTTTTAGTCTTTATTTCTTTTTTAGACTAATTTAGTTGCGGTTTCAGGCTTTTTTCTTTTATTCGTCAAGATTTTTTTTGTGTTATATCTGAATTATAACAATTACCATGATTTAAAGCTTTCTTTTTAATTGGAGGAGTGTCCATTTTTCAAATAGTTTTCGATGATATTGTCAATAGGGCGATACTCAATAATGACTATAAATTACAGTTAAATATCGATGGTTAATAGAGGCATAATAGGTGTGGTACTTGAAGCTAAGTATTGACTAGCTAGCTCACACTGTAATACCAACCTTTGTACTCGGCCATAAGACTGCTAACATGACGAGTGTTACACCGGCTCCTAGTTATTTTGGTTAGTAAAAGCACGAAGCCTCCCCTGTGACACTGGGCGTCGTAATCCACAAGTCACACGGGGGTTGCCAAACTGACTGTTCATCGCAGGATGTTCGTGATATATGTTCATTTATTTTGAACAACTATGTCTACGTTGTTATAGGGTTCCGTATCCAAATGGTATCAAACGGAGCACGCAATACATGTAACTGTGTTATGAATTTTTTAGAACGAACATAGCCGTCGAGGTGTCTTTCTAAATGGTACGGAGGTATTTTAGAAAGTTTATTGATTATTCACTAATTGCTTCAAAATAATTTATTGTGTGTGTACCTCTAAGTTTAGAAATGCCCAGAGGAAAAATGTAAAAATAATTGTTAAGATAGCAAAAGGTATGTTGTTTTTTGCTGCTACCCTTCTTAGACGAGTCCGACTAGCTCTTGGCCGGCCAGTATAGTACAAGAGTGCGAAAATGCAATTCGAGTCTTTCGACGACTACCAACGCGTTTTTGCAGCCCCACCCCTGGTATTGCCAGTCTCCTCTGTTCTCCCCACCGCAGCGCTGGTATTGCCAGTCTCCTCTGTTCTCCTCACCGCAGCGCTGCACCTACTCGTTTGGAGGCGCTCTGGCACTTGTAGTCCGCTAGTCGGTCGGGCTGTTATAAATTTTGTAATTCTAACACTTATTTCGTAGAATATCTTGTAATTGTAGTTACGAAGGTGGCTGACCTTACACAAAGTCGTTTTTTCATGCTTTAGAGGCACAAAGACAATAAATCACAAAAATAATGAAATACTAACAACCTTTTATTAATTGTGTTTAAAATTAATTAGCTGGGAAGGGTTTCTGATCACTTTATTGTTTCTTTTTGTCGTGTCACAGAATGACACACATTCATGTTTACATTTTTCATTTTTATTAGGAAAATAACTCTTGAAACTACCCGGAACAGTGAGGTAAAATATATTCAGAGAGATTGACAATATATGCAGAGAGATTGACAATATATTTTATTAATAACTTCGAAAAGGCAAAAATACTTAAGTGATATGAAACACGTGCTATCAGCTGTCTCAGCACATGGTCATGCACGTACTCTTATGAGTGTACTGTACACTAGTGGCGTCCCACTGTCCTACCGCCTAAAATCCAATAGAACCCTTAATTTGTACTTAACATAATAAAGCTAAACAGCTTGTTTGTTTGTTTGTATGAATGCGCTAATCTTTCACATTGTTTATGCTAGCTACATCCATGAGGACGGTTATATATTATGACACTATTGCCAAAAGCAGCGGAGTTGCGCGGGTGAAACCGCGGCGTGAAGCTAGCTTAAACATAAAGTATAATTAAGTTATGCTAGCTAGTTAGCCTTTGCATGGAAGAGCAACGAACATACGAATAATTTTCTTAAACCGAAATATCCCAAATATTTACAGATAACGTCGGCATGCGCCCCTAGATATACGTAGCATGTTTGTTCTTCCACACCAACACGCAAATATTGACTTTATGTTCAGTTACTACGTTTTAATTTACTCTAACATGGACACTACGTCTAAACTGGATTTGATTATTCCTGATTAAGACGGCGTTTCCTCATTTTGTCTATATCACCGTCACTAGCTGTAGAGGTTTCGACCAAGTATAGAACTGATCGTCTAAACTTTTTATTGGTAGTTAGCGTATCGCCCCGACTTCGCACGTGAATAAGGTCTACACTACATACATTCCCGGGAATCGCTCTATTAAGGGGTTAAAACCGTGTGGAAATTCATTGAGAAGATTTTGTGAAAATCGAGCATTCCTTTATAGCAATGCCCGCTTAGTGCAAACGAGTAATCGGAGTCTTTTCATAACTACCGACGACCATGGAAATTCGTATAATTGTTACGCAGATGCGTTGCCTTCCTATCATCCCCCCCCCCCCCACCAATGGGCCAACGGCTACTCACAAACCGCACGAAACGTGACAGCGACGCTGTCACTTTACTCCGTTATCGAGTGAGCGAGAGGAAGTCCCCGATCATGCCGGCCCAATTCCGTTGCATAGGAGGATGTACCATATTCCTCGCCAAAATAATGATCGTTCGTAAGGAGTAAACTCAGTCGCGACGGAGCAGCTTTTATGCCTTGCGCCTTGTTTATCGAGATTTTGCTCAAACACAGACACGATTCTGTTATATACAGGTACATACACAAAAAAATGAAATGTAATTTTTTATAAAAATAATTGTATACCTATCATCAAAAATATTCTTAAATTAAAATAATAATTATAATTTAAAGAGAAGTGCCTGTATGTGTTAAATACATTTTCCTTAGATTTTATCTCATCATGGGACAAAAGGTTTTAATTAGTGTAATAAATAATTGAGGATAAAAAGTCGGATTGTACGTGCCTTCAATGTTTCGGTGTGTCCGGTTTCAAGTCATAAACACGTCTGTCGAGTTCGGACATACTTGCTGTACGCAGTTTCACATTAACTACTATTGTTATCATTCCTAAATAAAAATGTTTTATTATTAGTATTCTAAACTAGCCTTTGCCTGCGGCTTCGCTCGCTTCGATCCATCTATTTTTACATGTCGGTAACGCTTCAGATCCGTTAATTAAATAAGAAAATCGATTTTGAAAAATGTTCTGTTCTAGAAAAACAAACATTCAAACTATCGCATTTAAAACAATATTAGATTATAATACATGTCGAGGTATTTGTTTCTTGGTTAAATCAATAGTATATCTATGTGTATATCTATGTGTATCTATGTGTATATCTATATGTATATCTATGTGTATATCTATATGTATATCTATGTGTATATCTATGTATGTATCTATGTATACATCTATGTGTATATCTATGTGTGTATATGTATGTGTGTATCTATATGTATATCTATGTGTATATCTATATGTACAATTTGACAAAATAATTTTGTTAGATATTTACTCGAGTTATGCCCAAAGATTTCTTCTCCTGACCTATAACTTGTGGCCCTATAATTTATTATTTTTTGGTTTCACTGAGAAATTAATTTAACAGGCACAGGCAGAACTGCCACTGGACCTCGTATGCACTACACCCGTCCGACAGGTGCGTGTGTGCGACTTGCGGATTAACCGGATACTCATTAAGGCCCGCGGGTGTCACAGTCCGCCTGTACTTAGGCCCCGGATTTTTCAGTAACAGTCCAAATGATAATGGACCAGATTCCTCCAAAAGGGAAGGTCTTATCCGATCACCTGGGTCTGCCCCTCCAGATACTGATACTGACGTCGCTCGACGTCATGGACGACGAAGCTACCGAGTCTCGACGAGTGCACACAGCATCCCTCGAATCTCTTCGCCTCCACAGCATTAGCACATCCAGATAATGATGATGGCATTTGTTCAAGGAACGCTGATGTTAGTCGTAACTTTTGACTCTGAGCATTTAATTGAGCGTGACAGTCACTCATTAATCACTATTACATGTACAAACACACAGATTGATTCTCGAGTGTTTGGCAACAGGTACTGTTTACAGCGCTAAGTGATGCTGGATACCTACTCGGCTACGAGACTGGCACGGGGCGATACTAATTAATAATATACTGTCCTGATTTCAAGTCGGCAACTGGAAAATTGCGTGGGAATTAAGTACCATGTGTGCGCAGGCTCGAGTGCAGTCACTCTTGCCTTATTCCGACGAGACGATGTCGGACACGTCTTGCGAGAAATTAGGCCTGGACCGTCGGTACGGCTCCTAGTGCTTACTTTAGCCAACCTTCTGACTATAGTATGGAATATTAGTACAAATTGAGAAACCCAACATTTTATTTTTGTTCGACACGGGATTCAAAGCTGTGAAATGAGATGCACGATTCTCTCCGCTCCAAATGAGATCTGTGGCTGTGCGTGCTTGCCACTAGACTACGAGGCAGCATTATGTACCCACTACTGTTACTTGAAGGACACGGGTTCGTAGAATATTGCCGTTCGTCTTTCCGTTGTGAAGTATGTAAGTATATCTCCGTCAGAGTATCTCTTTAGTTTAGTTTAGTTTAGTATGGACGCGCTGCCAACCAAATGCTTAGCGATCAGCCTCATAACAATTTATGCCAGCTTCATGTAAGCAGCTTCGATTTTTTTCATTTTCTGTATTGGGCTATCCTAAACATTACCAAATCACAGCATTTAAGCTCAGCGAGAGTTTAGTTAACTCCAGTTTTTTTTTTGGCTGACTCACAATATAGATTGAATAGAGGACAGACTATAGATTGATCCGTATCAATCTATATTTTCCATTATTCCTTTTGAAGTAAAAAAACTCGTATAAAAGTTTGCAACGATGGTAAGTAAAAGATACCGTTTTTTTAGTTTCATCACTATTGGGATAAAGTAATCAAATGGGAGAACTACATGCAGACCTAGACTGGTGCGAGCAAGAGCGATCAGCCGCATTTATTTTCATCAAAAGAGATAAGATGGCGTTAAGAGCGGACGTATGGAGGCTGATGATGATGACTTTATGACGACCACAGGTCAGCGAAGCAGCGATCAAATTCCTCGAAAATAATTATTTTTTCGTGCAATCCTTGTCGCCTACACGTAATTATGTCTAACGTATACACAACACAAGTAAACATTAAAATGAAGAGACGGAGCTCAAAACGGCATTTAATTTTACTTCTGTTACGAACTCTGGTGATTAAAATGTATTTTTAATTTCAGATACAATTTTTAATTTTGCGTTAACGGCACTCGGTGAGTGAAACCGTGAAATGTCTGTATTCAAAAAGATAAAGTATATATTTAAAGGTAAAATCATGAGCATTTAGTTATGCTAAATGCGCATGTTTTTTGAATCTCTTACAAAACACACCAGACCCCTTATACGTGGGACACTCCAAAGTTTTCCGAAAATAACGACAAATTTTCTATAGCAAAATTTGTTTCTATTCAATATTTTCAAAATAGACTCCAGCAGCCTCAACACAAAGCTACATGCGTCTAAACCAGTTTTCGAAACACTTGTTCCATTCCATCGCAGACATCTCATTTGCAGCTCAAACGGCTGACAATGATGAACAAAAGATCTTCTGGCGACGAAAATTGCAACCCTTTGATCTTTTCCAATTTAAGGAACAAAAATAAGTCAGGGCTTTAAGAATGGTGACCATAAAGTTCAACCGTTGTGCGCCGTGCAGGAAGTCCCTCGTTTAGAACGCGGTGTGGTCGCATTTGGTAGTATACCATTCAGCGTTAATGCTCCTTAGATCTGGTAAAATAATGGAAAGCCAGTCGTATTGATGTAGCTAGAGATCGAAATCTTCGCTGCACTTGGAAGTGCAGGGAAGATTTCGAAGGTCGCTTCAGGCGACACTGGAAGGGAAGCAATAGGACAGCCAAATATTTTAATTAATTACAATAACTATGCAGATGTTTATAGATGTCAGAATTCACCAGAAGGACCAGCCTAATCGTTTGAAACTTTAACAGAAATAACTTACTCTATCATACTGAAAATGTAATACTAATATTTTAATTTTAAAACTGCCGGTGTTATTAGCGCATCAATAATTCCACTCGAAATCAACATACTACAACTACTACACTATTATATTATACAAATATCAACTACTACACTATTGTATTATACAAATATCAAATACTATACTATTATATTATACAAATATCAAATACTACACTATTATATTATACAAATATCAAATACTATACTATTATATTATACAAATATCAAATACTATACTATTATATTATACAAATATCAAATACTACACTATAATATTATACAAATATCAACTACTACACTATTGTATAATACAAATATCAAATACTATACTATTATATTATACAAATATCAAATACTACACTATTATATTATACAAATATCAAATACTACACTACTGATAAATGAAGGAATCAACACTATTTAGTTATATCGTAGGTAGATGACGTCATCTCCGTTGAGTCCCCGTATAAATAATAGGCTGATACAAATATCAAGATCTAAGAAAATATAAATGAAACCTATACTGTCGTATTAAACATTATATATTTATTATTGGCGCCACCAGGGAAGCACCTGTCCCTAACACAACTCAGGTGTATGATGGCTACGTCTTCACGATTCATACAGACATAAAAGGCAAGGTGACCTCACTAAAGGGTGCCTATAAGGATAGTGTCGCATCTGTGGGTCACATGTTCCCTAGTTGTGCGTATATTTATGGGCATCCATTGGTCATCAAATTAACAGACAGTTCGTTAGCAATGTAGGCAAAAAAACGTGTTTCAAATATTCACTTTCCCATCGTTATCACCGTGAGGCTACACAATAACAATCAAGATTGAATTTAGAGATTGGCCATCTTGTAGATTAGCAATCAACTTCCAATCAGTCAAATATGGTTTAAGGCTCATTAAAGTCATTATCAAAGCGGCGTTAATATAAATTTGCTTAAGTTTTATCGTCTCTTAAATACTTTCATTTTGACTATTAAAATAGATGGGATTAAACCATTGTATTTCTTCTGACAGTAGAAACGAAAATGACAAAGTTTCGCCTTTTTATGTTAAAAGAGGACAGACGAGTAATCGGGCCACGATGACTACCGCTGTTCATAGACTTCAAGCAAGCAGATGTTTTACGTTTCCGTCTTCTCTCCAATGCGCCCATGCTCCTTGTGACGTTAAAATCTATCAAGCCAGTCATGCTGTAGAAGGGAACGGAGAAATCTACATATATGCACATTAACCATTATCCTCCGTCTGATTCATTCGGGCGAAATTTCAAACAAAGAAGTAGTTAGGTGTTGAAACACGTAGAGATCGTACATAAGTTATGACGTCGCGTACGGGCGCGTGGCTCGTTCACTTCCTCGTGGCGAGAGGCTAGCCTTGAGGCGAGCATACGCCACCATCGTGACTATCTTCACCTGCAACTTCGAGTCTTTAAATAATACCGGCGTAATTTTGTCGAGTCTTCGGAAGGCTATGCTAGGCGTAAGTTATACAAATAATAATGTCAACCTAGCCGAATTTTGTCATGGCGGCCATCACCATAGAGACTATCCAAATGTGCAGGACATGTTACAGTGCACTGTTCAATTATTCTCCTATTTCGATAGGACGGAAAAAAAATTATGAAACACAATGACAATTCGCTCATTACTATACTTCGATATTGATGAAACACAATGACAATTCGCTCATTTCTATACTTCGATATTGATGAAACACAATGACAATTCGCTCATTACTATACTTCGATATTGATGAAACACAATGACAATTCGCTCATTACTATACTTCGATATTTATGAAACACAATGACAATTCGCTCATTACTATACTTCGATATTGATGAAACACAATGACAATTCGCTCATATATATATACTATACTTCGATATTGTCCGGGTAGATGATTTCTGTAATGATGAGGACTTTAGCGATTGTCGTGTCAATGGAAAAAATGTGACTTCTACGCGACTAAACCTAGACATCATCATCATCATCGTTATCAGCCCTTAATTGTCCACTGCTGAAAATAGGTCTTCTTCAATGAACAACAAGACGGCCGATCTCCTGCTCCTCGTATCCATTGCAAATCCAAAATAAAATAAAATTCAACTTAATACAAACCTGCCCTTCCATGTTCCTGGGGCATAAAATACAATTGTATTTATTGTTTAATGATTGTATGTTGTAATTGTATTTTATGCCCCAGGAACATGGAAGGCCATTTGAGGAAGAGACGAGAGGAAAAGAAAAGATTAATGAGGGCTTTCTCCTCTCTCTTCCGTATGGTAATATACGAAACTTAATTATATTTCTCTCAATCTTTCCCGTTTTCTTGCTCCCTTAAAACGTTCTTTGGTCTTGTTTTCGTAACGTATCGTCACCGGCTTACGTCCCAGCCCAAGAGTGTGTAAAGAACTTTCCTTCAAAAAATGTGTAAGTTGTACCATTATTCCGATTATTTCCGAGATTCATGGACAGGAAGTTTTTTTATAGAATAGGGGGCAAACGAGTAATCCTTTTTACGACTACCGACGTTCATGAACAACCGCATAATTACTATGCCGATGCGTTGCCCTCCTTTCCTTCCCCAATGAGCCACCGGCTAAATTTACCTTATATCTCTTGTAAAGGGGGCGAAACACTACATGTGGAGCTTACAGAATCCAATATTCTCCACTTCAATGTGGCGCATATCAAGTCGGTAAGTACAAATTAATAATGTATGACTGTTTTCACTTTTAAACGCGGCAAGTTAAGTCTACAGTTTGTCTAACCGATTAGAAACAGCGCCATAAACAGGTTCCGCTGATACGGTAAATAGTTTAAGCGAACGGCTAAAAAAATTGATAGTAATGTTGGATATAAATGGTATTTTGAAAACTAGTTTTGTATTCTTTTGCGTTACAGTCGGCTAAGTGTGTTGTTGTTACAGTCGGCTAAGTGTGTTGTTGTTACAGTCGGCTAAGTGTGTTGCTGTTACAGTCGGCTAAGTGTGTTGTTGTTACAGTCGGCTAAGTGTGTTGTTGTTACAGTCGGCTAAGTGCGTTGTTGTTACAGTCGGCTAAGTGTGTTGTTGTTACAGTCGGCTAAGTGTGTTGTTGTTACAGTCGGCTAAGTGCGTTGTTGTTACAGTCGGATAAGTGTGTTGTTGGTATGTTAATTCTAAATGTATTTATATGTATTTATCTCCAGACGATCCGAGACTAGATAGATGTCTGGAGGATCGACGGAGAGACCGCTCTCTCCAATAGTGGAAGAGATGCATCCCTGTATGAGAATTATAATATGTTAATAAGTAATACATAATTTGACTAAGATTATTATTATTTTGGGTGGAGGCACCACGTGGACCCTCATCCCCAGTCACCACCAGCGGAAGCTGTCCACGCGCGATAGCTCATGGCCTCGGTTTTGTCACGAATTGTTGGCTCATGGAGGATCAAGACCGTGGGAACGTCTGCTCTCCTCTGAGAGGCGAAAATACTTGGACTCGACAAATAGGAATCTCTGTATATGCCTATGTTTGTGAAAATCGATATTTTTAAGCTTTTATTTAAGCAAGTTGCTGCGGTACACTTGTGTTTCTAATAACTTTTATTGTATATCGGTATTTGGTTCATTGATTAGTCCCACATGTCGGTGTGACAGTGCACGCACAAGACCGGAGGCAGCGCGTATTGGAAATGCATTTGCACTTTCCCGCTTAAAAAACGATAGCAATGATTGTTGACGTAAATATAACATTTAAACCGGCAGCTCATTGAAACATAATGATTGTAGAGCTGGAGGCGTGTGCTAATGGCACTCCCGGGCTACGCAGCCACCCGGAGCTTCAGCATCTAGCCTCATGTTTATAACACGCATAAACTATCGCGATAGCTCCTGCTGTATAGCGGCTCGAGTTATTCAAGATTCACTTGTCTTTGATTTATAGAACTCTATGTTTAGTTTATAAACTGGAAGCTCTGACATTCTTCATGGTGTTCTAAATAGCGTATTGAGATAAATCGTACATCAGTTTTAATTTAGGACCAGCAAAACAATAGTGAAAAACTGCATCAAATTTAATTAAGTAGTCACATGTAAAATAATAGGCATATATTAAATAATAATAGTTTTAACTTTTTTTGTAATAAGTATAAGGAGACAAATGAGGAGCCAAAGCATTTTAAGGATTACCAACGCCCATAAACATCTACATAATTGCCTTCCTGGTAGCAAAAACACACGGGCCACTGGCAACTCACACACCATATGAAATGCGACATTGTAGTTTTCTCTTTACAGCGGTATCGTGCGACCGAGAAGTACCTCCCCGGTTGTGACGGCCTAAATCAGCTACAATGTAGCAGGACACTATATCTTACTACAACCTGTAAGGGCAACTAACCCTGCTCTGTATCTATACTGCTAATGCCAGGTGAATCTTATTATATATATATATATAATAGTATATATATAATATCTGCATCATAATAATTGCACTTGAATGGTCTCATCATCATGGTCATCAGCAGGAGCCGGTAGACAGCCGCTGCTGGTCAGAAGGCACCCCAGGGAGCACCGGCTCCTACGAACCTCTTCACACAGACTCAATTAACCGCACTGGTCATCAGCAGGAGCCGGTAGACAGCCGCTGCTGGTCAGAAGCACCCCAGGGAGCACCGGCTCCTACGAACCTCTTCACACAGTCTCAATTATCCGCACTGGTCATCAGCAGGAGCCGGTAGACAGCCGCTGCTGGTCAGAAGGCACCCCAGGGAGCACCGGCTCCTACGAACCTCTTCACACAGTCTCAATTATCCGCACTGGGTGTCAGTATTAACCCTGAACCAGGCATTTCCGTATATCCCATGAAATCTATAAATATATTTGCGTCTATTGAGGCGTGCAACAGTAACTAACTGAAGGCAGTGGTAAAAAACCTCTATATAAGGTAAAGGTGGCCATTTCCCATGCACACTCGTGGCACAGTGAGCTGGAACGTACAAGAACGCATCACGGTCAAGTGGATATAAATAGTCGTTGCTTTTTGTTTACTTATTTTTCAACTCCTTACACGGCGCGGAGCTAACGTCCGTTGCGCTATGATGATGGAACGTTTCACTCATTAAACTAGAGCCAGGCAACTCCGGCTGTCATGATAGTGGGAATACTCAATCCTAACGTTAGATTACATAATATACACGTGGTAGCCGTATTGTATAAATCGTCGTATAACATTACGGCTAGCCGTTGCCGTTAACAGGGCCGTTTCGCTTTTTGGCGGGCCAACGATTAGCTGGATTTTCATTGCAAGTCGTTCTTCAACATGGTAGAAGACACATGGCCTCATTGTATATCGTAACTTTAGGGAGTGATAGTGGTCGTTACAAGTGTGGAATTATGCGAAGTGTCTTGTGCAAATGTAAAAATAACCTAAAACCCCGCAGGCACCGGCCTGTGCCCGGGTGTAGTCTTTTACCTCTCTATATTCAACGTCAAAGTAGTTGTTATGTCAAGCATTGCTAATGATATCTTTTTATTGTATACGTCAAACGAACACTCGGAACATTATCGTGACTCACCATTGGGGCCAACCTCTGACCCTCCTTTTTTTTTCTCGCCTCCGAGGAGCGATCAGAAACTTGTAAATCACAGGCAACGCTACAGTTTAGCAAATTTTTGGCGGTACCATGTGAGTGTGGAGTACACCCCCAATTCGGCAATTTAGCATGACACTACCACATGCTGTAGCTTTAGTTCATCTGACCGTTAGGATACCAAGTAAGTGAACAGAAAGGTGCATCGATGCAGCTAAGACTGTGTTTGGCTGCTTATCTATAAAGGAGGAAACCGCCATGCATATCAAACCATGGCACCATGAAAAGAAGCCTAGAACTTCTTTTAATACGAGATAGTGGGGCAAATCAGCAGACTCAGCCTTTTAAAACAACTGATGCCTCTTTGGGCATCGGTTATCGTTAAAAGTTGGAAGTTGTCGTTGAAGTTGGGATGACAATAATACGATATCTATGATATTGGCATTATTGTCATCGAGATGCGTTGCTTTGCTTCCAGTAGGCCATCGACTAATAACAAACCGCACGAAGCACGACAGTATAACTGCCACTTTACGGTGGTGTTCTTTGATCAAGATGAAATTTCCCGGTCATGCCAGCCCAATTCAGCTGCAATGCAGCATGGCACTTACCTAGTAATTAAAACCTATTTTTTTAATTCATCGTCTCGGATCATGAACAGTTGACTGCTTATCGTCGTGGTTGAAAAATTAGCAATACTCAATTGAGTGATGACTTTGATGTTTAGCATTTTATCACTCAGTTAACTATAACTAGTTATTTTATAGGATCCAATTAAACATTATACTAGTTACAAGGCAACGCCCTGCAACTGAGCATTGTTCTGCAGATCTTTACAGCATATAATGTTGATCTGTTTACAGTAATTACGAGACGCAAAAACGTTGTCGACTCCACGCGACTTGCGCAGGTCGCGATCGAGCGGCGGGTAAATTCATTGGATGATGTTCTGTCATGAAATCTCGTAATAATACTTATAATGATTGAAAACACGAGTCATTTATAGCCGCAGTATTTTGTGAACCTTGTAAAATCAATAGTTTTGTGCCGAAAGGTTAACAACGAGACCCTATTACAATGGTCACCTCATACATCTCGTGAACCGTAATAGCCAGATTGTAACACAGTACCTTCGTAGTACGGTAAGAGAGTAAGAAATTTGCACAGATACGACGCCAGAGTGAAAAAAAAACAGAAAAAAGTCTATGTATTTTATAGGAAAAGAATATTACAAACTTAAACTTGTTAATTTTATACAAACGGTGTCGGCGCCCAAAAAAGAAAGTCGACGTATATAAATTATCATGCTAGTGCTTCTTACTGGCACGAAACCCTCGTTGTGCGAATCCTACATGCTCCCAGCCAATTTACTGACCCTCTATCTTAGTATAAGCATTTTGAAACAATGATATAGTATTATGTACACAGATTAGTCGCTACCGCTAATGACTTGAGCTACGGCGTGAAGTCACCCATTTCCTTAGTTTATCCGTTGATTAACCGTGGATTGATAAATGAGGTATCCAACCTCACGCGATCGGAACGCTAATTATTAAAACGCTAACATTAACTTAACGCATAGGTTTAACCTCGTGATTATAAAATCACGAATATGATCGAGTACTACTTGAGGTGGGCTGTACCAGGCAGATACACGTGCTCGGTATTGTATATCTCTACAGCATCACCCATGTGCGGCCTGTCTCACACACACAAAATACAGATTGTTATTGTGAGCCTCTTCCTAATTTTAAAATCGGTTAAATAGTTACCACTATTTAAGGGATTTTATATAAATTTTATTTCTTTGTATTTATTCATGTTAATCCAAGAGCTTATTATTTAATTTATAATCATATTCAAGCAAATGAATTGTTTGTACGTAGTAAATACTATATAAAAAATGTGTGATGGATTTTATTGAGTCAACTAAAAAACCCTAGAAATCTGTGTGAAGTATATTGGTACATTCCCACAGTGGTGGAAGGTCTACTTTAAAAGCATTTTTTATAGAATGGCGGGACAAACGAGTGAAGGTAGTTACTACTGATGTAGACTTTAGAATGATTGATATACAAATGTGTTCACACCTTCTCTCTTCTACCTCCAACGGGCAGCTGGTCAGAAACCACACGAAACGCGACAGTGTCGCTGTCGATATGAGTCTGTATCATGCGAGTGATTGTCATGTTACCTCCCTTAAAACTAGCGCGTACTTCAGCATTATACTTGTATAAGAATCTAAGAACTTTGAAATGTACGTTTAGGTACCTATATATTGAGATCGTATATGCGATAGGGATGACGCATTTAGAATTAAATATTTATAAATGTATTTGTATCAAATTCAAACGAACGCGGAAGTGCTGACGGCCGTCGTCAAAATAAAAAACAAACCGGCCCACGAACGTGTCACGAAAGCAAGAATATTCTAGAAGATGTTCAAATGTTTGTCGAAGATCATAATCGTCGGAACACGTTGAACAGTCGGCGTTTCACAATTATTGTATCCACACAAGTGTAGTTTTATTGGACGACTAATAAATACGGCGCTATCGAACTTGACGGTCCTACGCACTAGACGCAACGGTATTCGATGGGCGCTGCAGACGCGCGGTCCAAACGCCAATATCTGTGAAGAAAGTTCATAGCCAGCTAACGCTTACATAAATTTGCATGACGACAAGTAATCGCTTTTTTAGTTGTTAAATAAAATTTTAGATTACACGCTAAATAAGTCAAGATAAACTGAAGTGAATCGCACACATCTCAGAGGCATACAGAGATGAAATTATTAAAAGCAAACATAAACACAATGTAACCATATCGATTGTGCCTCATTAACTATCTTAGTCAATAGCTCCAGTGAAAAGTTCTTTTTGTGTTGGGGATGCTCGCTCTGTTATTTCTTATTACCAGCAAACACAGACCTGTGTACAAAATTATGTATGACATGGTAAGAAAATATGGCTGGGCCGCACGCCCGTCTGCGGTGCGTAGCACTAAACATCGGACATTATGAAACAGCGCGGGTAATCACCGTCGCGCGGTAAATGAAAATGCATCTTTATGTGCCTGATACTCTGATAACACTAAGAACATCGGACCAACACTGTTGTCAATGTCATCAGAACCTACATGATGATTGAAAAATAACCACTCCTTGTATGATGCAGTGCGATGTCTGTAGCCAAATTGCGCTACTCCGATCAGGGAAGTAAACTTCGCTCACTTAATGCAGACTGTAGAGAGTTTGGTTTGCGAGAGATGGGTTTGATGACGCTGAGAACAGCGGATGAAATAATCCATGATATTTGATTCATTTTGCACAGGAATGGAGCTTTATACAAGCCACAAGATGTTTAAGAGTGTAGTAGCTACTCAGTCGCACTTTGATACTCAAAATATTTAAAAAAAGTGTGTATTGAAAACAAGGTGTATGTATATCCTCTAGTAGTACATTTAGTTGTGTGTCGTCAACATATCGATAAGTTTCCAATTTGTATCACCCTGTATATAATGGACTGGACAGATCGTTATGCGGCGTGCACTTGTAGCGCGGCGCTAGGAAAAAGTTTTGTAAGTCGTATTTTTGAAGTTTACTGCGACACGTTTGCCACACAACACGGCGTAGTTCTCGACTAGTCTCGTCAGATTATCAGTGGGGT
>JAFELO010001010.1:427565-465281 GCA_017140195.1 Eumaeus atala | reverse complement strand
GCATGTAAATGCGTTTCCCCGCGTCAACAAAAAAAAAGGAATGCGGATCCACAAACACATAAGGGTGAAAGAAAATTAATTGAGCAAAGATTTGTTAATACGAGTACAAAGAAAAGTAACGAGTGATCCTTTCCTCGTCGCACATCCCATTAATACGAATGTTATAAACGCGAAAATGGATGTTACTTACTCTTTCAAGTAAAAACTGCTGAACGAATTTTAATAAAACTTTACAATAATATAGCTATTACATTAGAATAGCAATATGCTATAGAAATAATAACTTTTACACTTCGTTTTATCTCTTGTCCATGCGGACGAAGTCGCGAGAAACAGCTGGTAAAAGATAAACACAGGAAAAATATGGAGTCTCTTAATGCTTCAGAATTTGAAAAATAATAATTATTATTTTTTTCATTTTATTGAAGTCTTTATTAAACAAAATAAATTGAACCGTCAATGTTAATGCTAAAAGGATAAAAATGACATTTTATTGTGGTGCATTTATAATGGAGAGAATAAGTTTGATAATAAATTATATCATAGACAAATTTCTTGAGGTATTTGCTTTCTGTTCAACTAGAAGTAGAGGTAGTGAACTGAATTAATTGGGAAATAACTTTGGCTTCACAATACTATTACAATCATTAGTCCGTTACTCCTCGCTATTGAAAAATGAAATACTCCATTATTTGTTATTTTTATCTTGATTTATATATGTAGGTTCATTTAAACGTCACCTCGCAAACAGCGGAAGATTTCTTTCGATGGAGATGAGAGGTTATTTCATTAATGGTATGTGGTTCCAACTTTGTGTGAAGAAAACGAAGTAAACATACTTTAGAATAAATTCCACTGCAGATACGACGTTTGATATTTTATTTTTTAACAAAAATTTGCGTGCAATTCGGGAATTTACTTGCAAATTTGACACTTTAATCTATTTTCGGCCTACCTCCCAATACAAAGCGGAAAGGAGCTAACATATAGTTCTTTGTTTCTATTGTTGCTTCTGATTATGTTATTGGAATGGTTATCATTTGGAATGGAATCGTAATTTAAAAGTATCCTTATTATGAACATTTCGGGTAGGTCATAAAACGAAATGGCTGAATTTATATTAAATACCCTTCGTTCTCGATTATTATCAGTTTTTTTATATTTTTATATTAACCTCGAATAGCCTTTCAACATCTAAAAATCTAGCACCAGTTCATATTACAAACACTACTTACTACCTCTTCAATAAAATATAATTTCTCATTTAGAGGTATTCTATAAATCTTTTTTTATCGTAAAATATTTGTTCTTAACATATTAAATTACTGAGCTCATATTCAATTTAAAAGCATTTAAATACAATGCACAATCAAGCTGTAATCCCAATATCAATTAAAATGTAAAGCATATTAAGCTAAATGGAATCCCTATTTATGCTTGCTGCGTACGTGGGGCATCTGCATGTTGTGTTACCTGTGATCACGTAATTGACACGTATTATATTGTCGGTCCTACAATAATTTACTGATTAAACTGAATTTACTGTAGACCACAAGGTACTCACAACCGCACTGATATTAGTAATTAGAAAGAAACATAACAATAGATAAATATATAACAAAAAATATCTTTATGCCTGTTATCCCCGAAGAGGTAGGCAGAGGTGTGCTAATACATACACAACTCGTAAGTCCAGTAGATATACTAGAACACCCACGACTAGCCAAGATACTGAGGCCCATTGTGTCATAGGTGGCAAGCCTATGGCCACTTCGGGCACATTCCAATGCCGGTCAATGTAATGCGTGCTCAGAATAATCTGAGAAACAATAACAGTTGCCCGACCTGGGGATCGAACCCAAGTACTTAATATAAACTGTGCCTTTGGGGGATCGATGATTTATTGCAACACAGGGACTATATTGTGTTTCGCACATTATTTACTATAACGTCATGAATTTGTAAAGGGATGTGCCATGGAAATAACATACACCTCGCTTAACTCGCCGAACTTGACGTGGACGTATCTTATCATCCGTTTCTCCTCATAGTTTATTAATCTTGTGTATGTGTACTGATTTAAACAGTGCCTACTGTCGTAGTGACATTCAATAGTTAATGTATAACAGTAAGAATGAATTATGAATGTCAGCAAACACCCTATAAGTTAAGAATGCTCATGTCTGTATGACACCCACTTCTTTCCCTTTTTGACGTCCAATTTGACGCAAGTGCTTCATTATTGTTTTAACACTAACTCCAAAGCCCACAGCAAGCTCAGCTGTATATTGAGACTTTCAAGGCACATGACACTATGTGTGCGAGAAGTATCTCCCCGATCGTGTCCTCCTAATTCGCTTGTAGTGCAATATGGCACTACTTTTTGTTAGATGATTTGCCACCGTTTTCTGCCTTATTACCGAAATTTTTTTTTTAGAATTTTGATTTACGCACCAGTTCACTTCATAGGGTAAGCCAAGTGCCTCAGTACTTACCTCTTCTACGCTACATACTTAAGATACTGGTAAATCCATCAAGATGTAAATCACCAATGCAAAATATTATTTAAAAATATAATATAGGCACGCTAAAGGAAATATAACCGCTACATTAGACTATTGTCAAGTTCCCAGTCCGGATCATTTAGAACATGCGGGCGGTTTGGACTCCGCCAGAGGCAGACCATTTATGTTATGAACGTTTGCTATCGGACTATTGATGTTACAAGTTACTTGATTCTGCAAGAATCTTCTTATGAAGAAAAAAAAATATTCGTATCGTCAGCGCTCTAAGAAATATAATTTTGCAAAGATAAAAAATATCCCTAGCCGATGATAATTTAGGTGTATTATAAAAAATAATACATTGATGTACAGAAGATATTCATAGTATTATAAGTGACTGGCATCACCCCGTGGTTTTACCCACGTGAGCTGTCACGTTAAGACGCTAACAGGATACTGATCTTCAAACCTTCATTGATAAACTAACTATTCAACACAAAAAAAAATCAATTCGGGCCAGCAGTTCCCGAGAGTA
The DNA here is from genome assembly GCA_017140195.1 of Eumaeus atala. NCBI lineage: Eukaryota > Metazoa > Arthropoda > Insecta > Lepidoptera > Lycaenidae > Eumaeus > Eumaeus atala. The sequence goes on along the minus strand of JAFELO010001010.1, from coordinate 462,242 downwards.
ACGCGTTCCAACAAAGAAACAAACTCTTTCATACTATTAGCATAGACATCGAAATAATATTCAACTCGTACAACCTTTGTCCAACACACTGAAACCTTCAACCTCTCATCGACTCGATAGGTGAATATATAGATATATCTGTTGCAGGCTCTGAACTTAATTTTCACAACACAAAATGTCATTGTCGGAAAGTGATTGTCCCTAATTACTTTTAGTTAACGTTAGAATAATAAATAAGGCTAACAAATTTTATAAAATCATAGTAAAAAAGTGTATGAANNNACACACCTCACATAACTTACTGAGGGAGTGCGGTCTTTAGCAGAAGGAGCGAAATGTAGTACTCAATGATATTCCAAATGTTACGGGAGTAATTCACTATAGTGATCTCGTGGACAGCGTGGGAAACTTTCGTGCTTTCAACCAATTTGTCATAAATATTACTGACAACAGATGTTGTAACGCAACAAACCCGTATATACATAACGCATCCATCATACTATATAAATAGCTAACATGTGTTGGGCATTTATATTTTCGTGGTGCATAGCACATGGTGCCTTGATTATTGCCGTTAGTGAAATTTTGTGGTTAGGAAGAACAAAACTGACGACGTGAGCGTGATGCACCACCCCGGTCGTGTAAGACCAATTTCGTTGCAATGCAGCGTGGCACTTTAATTCAATAATGAACAAAATACACTGATTATTGGTTGTTCTCCATGCATTACGTGTGTCATTGCACCTGGGTAACGCGTCATATTGCATAAACACCCGATGTTAAACGTCTCAAACATTACGCGCCTGTATAGTTCTACTCTGCTATCAATTACGCGATTATTGTTGACTATTAGCACCCCACGATTTCACTCGCTTAACTCTAAAAATAAAAAATTGTCATAGCGTCTGTACGAGATCGGTGTTTTCAAAATGTTATTTATGGATTTTCATGCGACTTTCAGCGAATGATGGAAAATTTTCCTGATGAAGCTTTAAGTGTATATAAATTATATAAATGTTCAAATGGCAAGGGTTCTATTTTACACATATGGATTAAGATTATCTATGGCAAACGCCTAATATTTTTGATTTATCTGATGCATGTCACATAACACTTGACTACGTATGCTACTCTGTAGCACTGCTAAGTTGGCGTAACTGAGGATATCGTAGCACTGTTACGTTAGCATAGTTGAGGATATCTTAGCATATAACAGCAGGCTACAAAAAATGTTGTATTCGTTGATACAAATAATGAAGATCCCTTTTAAACCTGTATCTTCAAATACAACGTGTAGTTTTCATGACAATAAGCGCTGTTGCATATGTCATAACTTTTTATTTAGAGTGCCTCTTTGTACCGCCTCAGATAAAATTAACCGACATCCGTATGAAACAGAAAGGTGATTATTTAGGTATGATGTGCTGCGAAGATCTTACCATATTCGTAATGGCAAGGATAGATAATTTACCAACTACAGCTTACATTGAAAAGCCCAATGAAAGATCGTACTTTTACATACAGAATATAACTCGCTAAGGATTGTAGTATAGATTTATCATACTGATTATGGACGTTTATTGAATTCTTACACCTCTTTAATTTTTGGCGGAACTACCATGTTGTCTCCGAAATTTTTTTTCAGTTCCAAACGAGATGGCTTAGTATAGGTGTAATTGACACACCAGGTAATGGTGTATGGTCGTAACATATTCGATATTTCACCAAAGTTGCAAAGAAACTTAGTTCATAAAAACAGATGTTTAAATTTCCAAGTGGGCCTCTATATAGCATAAATTATTTATTCTTCTAATATTTTTCTTTTATCTGTGTTTATGTTACTTGACACCATCGTAAAGCTACATCTTGGGTGTCCATTTCGTCCGATTTGTGAGTATCCGGTGGCCCATCGGAGTAATGTAGATGCGGAGATTTCTTTCACCCTGGCCAATAGGCCGCCAAATCGAATGCAATACAGCATAAATGCTATAGCCCCATTCTCATATTCTCATACATTTCATTAGCGATGGATGGGGCGGTAACATGTGCAGTTTTGTACTTCTTAAAATGTAAATCCGACCTACAAAGAATATATTTTTTTCTGTTATTATTATTATCTTGAGTTCACAATGTCGGTGCTCATCAAAAACAAAGTAGTCAATAATAATTTAAAGTGAATCGCTACGAATTAATGTATCATAAATTTGGCATTTTATTACAACCAACACAACTCCAAATTTTGAATACTAAGGTTTGTTAAAAAATAATGAGATATTAGTGGATTTTACAAAGGGCTGAATTAAATATGTGTGTATTTTGTATTAAGGCAATTTATATAATATGTTAAAATAAGCAAATAATGTAGACATTCTACTTCACATGTTAGCGATGTTGGTACAGATTAAGATGCGCATGTCCGTTTCAAGCACCTAACGTCACGAATTTTATTTATTAACTGTAATGTGTGTTTATTTAATATTTCAAAGCAGGAAGTTTTGAAAATAAAACTAGGAGGACATAAGAACAAACAAATACCAGATTGGATTGAAAAATATTGGGCCTAACAAAAAAAAAAAAAATAAATAAATAAACACATACTTCTTGACAGCTCCCATTTTTTCAGCATTTAGAACGTTGAAAAAAAAAATCTTCCTTAGAGTCAAAATATGCGTCTACTGCTGCTTTGGCCTCGTCGTTTGTCGAAAATCTTTGATTCTTCAAGTGCCTGTTTAGGTCATGGAGCAAAAAGTAGTCTGACGGTGCCAGATCTGGTGAAAAAGGCGGATGCGTTAATAGTCAAAAGACACAATTGTGTTTTTCAGCCATTGAGTGCACAGACGTGTCAACACGGGCGTTATCTTGATGAAACAGAACTTTTCTTCGGAGCATTCTTGGACGCTTGTGTTTTACTTCCTCTCGTAAGTGACGTGGCAAGGCACAGTAGTAATCGGAGTTTACAGTCTGACCCATTTCAAAATAATATATCATAACCATACCCTTCAAGCCTTAGAATACTGAAGCCTTATTTGCCGATAAAATTGCCAGAGTGTTTTTAGGGGTTGGAGAACCAGGTCCTCTCCACTGTTTCGATTGTTGATTTGATTCTAGCGTACAGTAGTGAACCCATGTATCGTCCATTGTTACAAACCGATACAATAAATCATCTGCATCGGCTTCACATAAATCCTGGCTTTCACGTGAAATAGTCAATCTCGTCCTTCTTTTGTTGAACTGAAAGTCGCGAAACCCACCTCGCAGACACCTCGTGGAAACCCGATTAGTTGATTATGATATCTTGAGTTCGTTCACAAGAGATAGATACCTGTAAACTCGGCTATCTCTCTAATTTTTATTCTGCGGTCTCCCACAACGAAATCAAGTACTTTTTTAATATTTTCGTAGTAGTGGACGTCAAAGGCATTCCAGAGCGGGGTTAATCTTTCACACTCTCTCTACTATACTTGAATTCTGCTATCAATTTTTTGACGGATGAATAAGACAGAGCTTAGTCTTCTAAAGAAAGCACTGACTGGTTTCTTGCGGTACACACGATCTTGATTCAGAAAATATATATAATTTGATTTTCGCACCACGTGATTGCTATGCGAAAAATTTAGGTAGGTTGGCTGAAATATTTAATCAAGTTCAGATCCGATTGTATTATTCGCACTTAAAAATTTCGGGAAGATATAATTTGCGCCATAAATAGGTTTAATTGAATGTAGGTGATTTAGTCTACAAGAAAACTTATTTCTTGTGTGACAAGGATAAGCATCATACAAAAAAATTTGCTCCTAAATATATAAAATCCTCTTAAACCCCCATGTGAGCTCCTTTTACAGAATTTATAGAATATTATAGAATTGTAAATTGTAACATATTATATTTATCACTTGAAGGAATAAATAATTTTATATACCTTTTTCACAAATAATTTATTTTTCACTTTACGTTTGTTACCGGTTTCGACTTATCGTCATCAGGTATCATCATCAGATAAGGTTTTCCTGAAAATGATAAGTCGAAACCGGTAGTAAAGGTAAAGTGAGAAATAAATTATTTGTGAGAAGTATATAAATTTATTTATTTGTTCAAGTGTTAACATAAATCTCCACCAAGAAATAATACATTCAATCAATAATATAATATTAATGTGCTCCTTGGATTCAATTGTGACAATCCCATGGAAACCATTTTTTTCTCCGGATAAAAAGTATTTTTATATTATTCCAGATTGCCTTAACTAACTAAGATTTATATAATATCTATCTAGGATCTATATTATTAACCTTAGCTACCTTATTTAAGTGGCGTATTGTCACAACTCGCTCGCTCGACGGCGATAAAGTTATGGTAAGTCGGAGAGTAAGTGCCTAGTTTAAAATGCATTGTGCATATATTAGGCAAGTGAGTGCAAACGGAACATTGTTTAGCCGAAAATCAGAATATATATCATGTAAGCCGAAAGAATGTTTAAATATAATATTTAACACTTGTACAAATAATGAAATTTATATACTTTCTGCACAAATAATTTATTTTTCACTTTACTTTTACTACCGGTCTCGACTTATCATCATCAGATATCATTATCAGATAAGGTTTACCTGATAATGGTAAGTCGAAACCGGTGGCAAACGTAAATGGAAAAATAAATTATTTGTGGAAAAATTATATAAATTCATTTTTTTGGACAAGTGTTAACGTGAGTTTCCATCAAGAAGTGACAATACATTCAATCAATGATATTTTATTTATGTGCTCCTCGGAACAAATTTCGAAAAATCCCAAGGAAACCATTTTTTCTTCGGATAATAAATATTGTTATATCATTCCGATTGCCTTAACTAACTTGGATTAACCTTAACTATCTTATATAAGTGGCGTATTGTCACAACTAATACGAGGGTGGATCTAAAAGTTCTAAGCCCGACCAAGAAACTGAAAAGAATGAATCTAAATTTATTTTTATTTTTGGACATAGTCTCCATATAGTTCAACACACTTCTTCCACCTGACCTGCAACTTGTTTATCCCCTCGAAAAAAAGATTCCGGAAGGTCGGCGAAATAATCGTTTACTGCGTTCACCTTTGGTCGAAAATTTCGAGCCACCCAAATGTTTTTTTTTAATTTGGAAATAAATGATTATCCGAGGGGGCTAAATCCGGCGAATAAGGTGGGTGGGGCAGCAATTCGTAGCCACAATCATGGATTACAGACATTGTTTCAACCGAAGTGTGAACACGTGCATTGTCTGATGAAACAAAACTTTCTTACGCAACATTCCCGGCCTTTTTTCTTTTATTTCTTCCTGGAGTCTCCGTTAAAGGTTACAATAATAACTAGAATTTATAGTCTGACCTTTCGGTAAATAATCTACAAAAATAATGCCCATGGTATCACAAAAAACAGAAGCCATGACTTTGTTAGTCGACTAAACGACCTTAGCCTTTTTCGGTGTAGGAGAGTCTGATCTTTTCCACTGTTTGGATTGTTGCTTTGATTCAGGAGTATTGTGGTGAACCCAGCTTTCATCCATGGTAACAAATCTAGACAAAAAGTCCTCGGGATCAGTCTCAAAAAGTTCCAAGCAGTCTCACGAAATTGTGTATCGAACTCGTTTTTGTTCAGCTGAAAGCAACCTCGGGACCCAGCGAGCAGAAACCTTATGGAACCCCAACTCTTCCGTTATTATGTGTTGCAGCCAGCCGTAACTAATGTTTGTTATCTCAGCTATATTACCAGTGGTCAAACGTCGGTCACCCAGTACGAGATCGCAAATTTTATCGATGTTTTCTTTCGTGGTAGAGGATGTAGGCCTTCCACTCCTAGGATCATCTTTAATGCTCTCACGACCGCGCTTAAGCTCAGCTACCTGATGGATGTCTTTTGGTGATAGGCCTTTTTTATTGAGGTACTTAATGACTGCACGGTGTTCAATTGTCTCCATTATTGAAAATTGCGTGAGATTACTTCAAACAAATATTTATATTGTGCAGTATCGGAATGAAACTGTGCACAATAAATCAATATGACACATACTAACAAATGACGGTAGATTTAAAAAGATGTCATAGCTCCATGTGGGTTAGGCCACGAACTTTTAGATCCGCCCTATGCTCATATGCTATATAACTCAAATGCTGATCCATTGTTTAGCCGAAAATCAGAATAGCTGCCTCATGCAAGTCCATTACGTCTATCTACTGTCTGGTTAGCTCTTAACTCAAGGCACAATGTGAAGCTACAAGTTTCTGTTTAGACGAAACTGTTTAACACGGTTACCTGTATTCCATGTTGATATTGAAATGAAATTGGATTATGTGGCAGCTGGGCGCCGTGTGGCAGGCAGCTGGGCGCCGTGTTGCACACGCGAATGATGACCACCATATGTAAATGTATAAATAATGTTAGAAAGTATATGTACGAAGACAATGCCAGTGTACATAAAATTTCATAGTTACCCTGTGGTTCTGGCTCAACGGCTACTTTACAAACTTTTCGAACAATAAATCTTGGAAATCATTTCGAAATTGACTATCGCTCGTATCAAGCAGAATTCAGAACCTTTTCGTTTTTTAAAGTAAGTCAGTTACTAAAGGATGTTAAAAATGATGTTTTAAGGTAAATTGCTAGTTACTCGTATACCCGATATGAGATACTCCCTTATTTATTTTGGAAAACAATACTCGTCCTCTAAAGACTCATCTTATAAAAAGTATATGGAAACATTATGTAAATATTTTCTTACACTTTAGCAAATATTCGCTATTACATGATGAATGTTTCCTTGTTCTACACTTTTTGGAGCGTATTTTTTGTTGAGGCAACTTGATTTGTAATATAATATTGTGGGTAGGATAATCGAAATTTCTGCCGTGTCTTATATCATTGCTGTATGCCATACAGCAAACGGGGTGGCCTGACGGGGTACAGTATCGCAACGCCAGCGTTACACTAATATTGCGACACGGTGTGACACAATGCCTATGATTTGTACTTTGTAAAAGTCCGAAGGTGTTGAGTAAGTCTCTACTTGTTCAGTTGTCTTCTTATCTTTGATTTATAGGCGGTCTAATTTGATAATGGGAAAAAAATCTTTATTTGCTATTACAAACAGCACATTAGAAATGATTAGTAACCTATATTTAAATAGGGGTATTGATGACGTTCATAGTAATTGATAAAAATGATATTCAGACGTTTTTTTGAAGGCTAATAAAGGACAAGCTTTTGCGTTTGCGGCATTTAAAAGTTAACGCTGCTTTCCTTTAGGAACGAAATCGGCCCGGCGCGCGCGGCGCGACTAGGTATGTACCCACATAAATTCGTCACCAATGTCGATGAGTTTGATTAAATAAGATATACAAATCTGTCGAGATTCGAGGTCCAAGTTAAGAAATTTGTCTTTGTTGTCTTTTATGTACAACTGATCACCGCAACGACTTCAATGCAGCTCCTGTATTGCGAAGTGGTCCGGGTTTACAGAACTGGAGTCATAACTCTAAATAATATCATATGTTGTTCAGTATCTTCGGTACAGAAACAATACAGCTGTAGTGGCAATGGATTTCTGCAGTGCTCTTTAATGTTTAATATCGTTAAACAAAAGAAATCAAACCGTAAATTTTAATGTTAAGAGGAAGGATATTTTACTGGGGTACGTTAATAATGTAGAGAATAAGTTTGGTAATGAATTTTATCATAGACTTGAGGCATTTGCTTTTTTTTTCCACAAAAAGTAGAGGTAGTGAACTGAACTAACTGGGAAATGAATTACGGCGATGTATTTAGTCTGCTTACCTCCAAAATTTATGGGACAAAGTAAAGCGAGATGTAGGGAAAATAACTTACATTGGTTTTACAAATTTCAAAATTCATAACAAACATTACACCACTCTTCGTTTTTGAGAGGATATTTTTTTATTGAAGTTATATTTTTTTAGCGCGTTGTAGGAACAGGAGAGAGTAAATTTTTACGTTGCGCACGAACACCGTCGCGTAGGACCGATACTCTGACGCCATTTATAGTCAACATTTTAATTTTCTTTTCATTACGTCAAAGAAGTGTAACTCCTACCGCGTGTAATAAGTACACACACTTTTTAATTTGAACTACTTTTTTTACATCATCTAGCGAGATGACCGAGAAATTCAAAGGAATTTATTAGGTTGTAGAATTTAATGAATGGAAAAATTCATAAATTAATTGTCATTGTTAAAGCCTAAACATTTCGTGAAATCTCTGATTCCATAATTATTTTTTTATGAATACATATTAAAGATAAAAATCTTAAAAGTAGTGTAACAATTATAACAATAATATTATAAATGAACTATAAAATGTTGTAAATACCGTGTACACCGTTAATGTCAAATGTATATGTTACACACCTTCGAAAGAAACAACAATTGTATAATTCATTGTGATATGGTTATATTATATCAATAAATAACACTCTACCTGATTAGTCTTTGAGATATTGTGCCACAATATATAAGCGATCATTATCAACTCATAACGAAATTGCTCCCGAAATAGCTGGCAGTATGCTTATGAAGTTTTGGATGTTTGAAATCGCTTTATTATATGCACTGAATGGATTTGTCGGGCCGGTCCTAGCTGATGAAGCTGCCTCGCATAGCGTCACAACATGTGAGGAATTCGAACAATCGAACAAGGGGCCGAATTGGATCTAAACGATGTTGTTAGATCTTTGTGGCATATTATATATTTTTGGTCGGATACTACTGAAATAAATCCTCTCATTTTTTCACTATTGAACACTTAGGTATATTTACAATTCAGAATATTCAAATTTAAAAACTGTGTTATCCGTTTAGTAATTTAAAAAAATGTTGGCTCACGCTATTATAATTCATATTTACGTCGCAATGTTCGCATTTTTTTTTAATTCACCGAAGATTCTTATATTTTTTTACCTATATACTAAAATTAAATAAATGATAATCTGCTAAATTATCATCGTGACTTTAACAGTAGTTTTTCCGTACAGGTTAACGTTTATGAACACACTAGGCAGTTTCATTACTGAATAGCAGCCGTATCGGGCAGGCAGAGCCGGGGAGTTACCTCTTGCTCAAATAATCTTGCTTAAAAGTGATGGCTATGTTGGGATTGCATCTTATCATTATTACTACTGTTTATTATTATGACTTATATTTAGGTATGTATTTATATTTTCTTTTTATATTTTTGTACTTATATTTGCCAATGTATTTAAGTAAGTGTATAAATTGATAAGTGTGTGTAAATAACCTTTGTGCCAATTTCTAGTCTAGTAATGCTTTATTCCTTGAAACCCACTCGTTGTGTAGAAGAGACCGCCATTTGCGGTGAGACCGCCATTTTTGTATTTATGTTCTAGTATTAAGGTTTAATTGTGTTTTATTGTTTACAAAATATTTTTTATTTATTTATTTTTTTACTGTAATGTTTCTTTCTAATCACTAATTTCAGTGCGGTCTACATTAAATTCACTTTCAGTTGGTAAATTATTGTAATAACGACAATATATGTGTCAATTACTTGATCACAGGTAACACAACATGCACATGCCCCACGTACGCAGCAAGTATAAATAGGGATTCCATTTAGCTTAATAGGCTTTCCATTTTAATTGATATCTGGATTACAGTTTGATTGTGCATTGTATTTAAATGCTTTTAAATCGAATCAGTATTTTAATATGTTACGAACAATTATATGTTGCGATAAAAATAGATTTATATAATACCTCTAAATGAGAAATTATATTTTATTGAAGAGGTGCTTTTAATATGAACTGGTGTTAGATATTTGGACGGTGAAGATCTATTCGAGGTTAATATAAAAATAAAAAAAAAACTGATAGTAATGGAGAACGAAGGGCATGTTATATCAATCTAGCCGAAATATTCATAATAAGGATACTCTTAAATTACGATTCCTTTCCAATAACAGAATCAGAAGAAACAACAAAAACAAAGAACAATTTATTACCTCCTTTCCCCTTTATATTTGGAAGTAGGCTGAAAATAGGTTAAAGTGTCAATTTTACAAATAAATTCTCGATTTGCACAAAAATTTCGTTAGCAAATAAAAATATATCAAACGGCGTATCTGCGGCGGAATTTATTCTAAAGTTTCGATTACTTCTTTTTCTGTTAAACTAAAATGTTATGTTTTGAAACCGGACACAAAAGTAGCATAACATTAACAACAAATATTACAGAAGGACGACTTTCAATACGTAACCCTTCTTATATTATAAATGGGAAAGTTTGTGTGTGTATATTATTCGCCCATACAAAAAATGGTCAACGAATTTCAGACAGAGTTGGAATTACATACCATTAATTAAATAACCTCTCATCTCCATCGAAAGAAGTCTTCAGCTGTTTGCGAGGTGACGTTTAAATGAACCTACATATATAAATCAAGATGAAAATAATAAATGATGGAGTATTTAATTTTCCAATAGCGAGGAGTAACGGACTGATGATTGTAATAGTATTGTGAAGCCAAAGTTATTTTCCCTTTATCTCGCTCCAATTCCTCCCTTAAATTTTGGAGGTAAACAGATTATATCGTCGTAATTCATTTCCCAATTAATTCAGTTCACTACCTCTACTTCTTGTTGAACAGAAAGCAAATACCTCAAGAAGTTTGTCTATGATATAATTTATTAACCAACTTATTCTCTCCATTATAAATGCACCACAGTAAAATGTACATTTTATCCTTTTAGCATTATTAACATTGACGGTTCAATTTCTGTCGTTTAATTTAGAGTTCCATAAAATGAAAAAAAAAAAAAAAATATTATTTTTCAAATTCTGCAGTATTAAGGTACTCCATATTTTTCCTGTGTTTATCTTTTACTAGCTGTTATTCGCGATTTCGTCCGCACGGACTACAGACAAAACGACGTGTAAAAGTTATTATTTCTATAGCATATTGCTATTCTAATATAATAGCTATATTATTGTAAAGTTTTATTAAAATTCGTTCAGCAGTTTTTACTTGAAAGAGTAAGTAACATCCATTTTCGCGTTTATAACACTCGTATTAATGGGATGTGCGACGAGGAAAGGATCACTCGTTACTTTTCTTTGTATTAACAAATCTTTGCTCAATTAATTTTCTTTCACCCTTATGTGTCTGTGGATCCGCATTCCTTTTTTTTTGTTGACGCGGGGAAACGCATTTACATGCCTTCATTGGCCCTGGGTGGGGTCCAGTGGTGTGTGAGACTCTCAGCACATGATAGCGCCGAATACCCACGAAAAACACCGCGAGTGCCATCAGTGCCGCCCTAGGTCTAGTGCCCTGGAACAACAACTCAAACTTAACTTAAGGGACCAACTACAACTCCACAGGTGGGTTTGCCCCGTACTACAGGATAACCCCACCGACATTGGATAGTGCGACGAGGTGAGGTTACCATCCTCGCCCCTTGCTCCATGCGCAAAAGCGCCTCCTCCTATTGCTCTTTGGTCCCGTCTTCTTATAAGAGGGGTACCGAGAGCGCTTCCTCCACCTGATCTTTAACCCACTCTCCTGCAAATATCCCCCTCGGTTCAATTGGCTTCGCCTGGGCTCGACCCATGCGACTAAGCCCCACCGCATCGACAAGGCTTGAACCATGGTGGGGATGGATCCGCAGTTTTGACCTTATAGGAAATAGTTTAAATATACTCTATGTCAGTAATAGGAATTTAGCGTTGCAGCCGATTTGGGCCGGAGCTTCTGTTACTCCTGTATGTTTATAATTTCTAAACGAAAATATTATGAATACACATATTTACAACACCTTTATTAAGTTGCTGCATTGCATCGGAATTGACCTGTCACGACCGGGGAGGGAACTCTCGCTCACATAATACCAGCGTAAGGTGACATCTTTGGTGTCGCGTTGCGTGCTGTTCGTGAGTAGCCCGTGTCCCACGGGGGGTATTGAAGACTCAAAGGGCAACGCATCGGTGTAGTAATTATACTGATATTCATGTGCGTCGATAGTCGTAAAAAGGCTCCAATTTCCGTTTGTTCTCCATATTATAAGAAAATTCGGGTGGCGACTACTCTTTTGAATATTATATTCTAAAGAGTAGTCGCCGCCCGAATCTCAACTGATGTAAATAATACTTCAATAATTTCTGCAATGTTTCCACTTCTATTTCAATGGTTCCACTTCTCAATAAAGCAGGTCATAAAAAAATTTAAATGAATGAAAAAACGTTTAAGGTAACAACGATAACTTATAACGTCAGTTTAATTACAAAATTCATCAATTGGACAAACAGTCCATATTTTGGAACAACATTGCAATATCTCCGTCGACTTTCAACCAAATTTAAGGCTTTAATTAAATGACTCAAGTCGAAAACAAACCACAAGGGACGAGGTCATTCCGATTTAAGAAGATCCGCTCTTTTTCTTAGTCTGAATCAAGGCTCAGTCCCGGGACCTAACTGTTAGATATGTAAGGAGGTATAGAGAAAATATCATTTTTTGTTTTACCCATATTGTAATATTAAAAAAGTCTTAAAGCGTTTGTTGGCCTTTTATTACACGATACCTTATTCACGGGATCTGTGGACGATAATCTATTTATAAGTGATTACTGGATATTGCAAAAAATATATGTTTTTGCGAAAATGTTTACACTGGGTACCAAATACGGGAAAACAATGACCTTCGACAAGACGGAACAACGATCATCGTGCAGTAGTCGATAGGTGTGATAAGTTGGAAATCGGCCATCTTGGTGTTTATTGAAAAGTGGCTCCGTTGAATAGTGGATATCGGAAGAATTATAATGATGGGAAATCATATTGGAATATCCACGACATTAGTAACTAACTGATAATGAAACACTACATAACATCCTCGTATTCGCATTTATAAAAAACTTACAGAAACAAGAGGTATACAATTTTGATAGCCACTTATAACTATAGCACATTTGTCAGGATCGCCTGACAAATGTGCTATATTTATAAGTAAAGGTATAAGCAAAAGGTTTTATATTCGAGAAAATAAAATTGCAGTGACAGGTTCATAACAATCAGACCTCAAGAAAAGTTCATAATGATACCATTATGAACTTTTCTTGAGTGTCTATATAGACATAACTCTTTTTTTTGGGCCAAAATAACTGCCTTGATGTTATAATAAAAAGACTCGTTACTGAAACACATGAAACATTTAAACCCACGTTTAAACTTTTACATTAGGTTCTTAATAGACTGTGTTGTCAATTTATGTACAGACACAGATTGAGCTCCACTATCAGCTGACTACCGAAACTACGCTGATGATGGAACTAAAATTAAATAGGGAATAAGGTCGTAATTTAATAATCTATTATTGCTTGACAATATACTGCAACTCACGGGATTATTGTTTTATTCGTTTGTATAATGACTATAAAACTACTTTGCAGACTGGGGCAAGAGCCAGCAACTGCCAAACATTCTTAATTTTAAAACACGAAAGCTTTTTTACGCATGTATTGTTTTACATATAATAGGGGGACAAACGAGCAGCCGAAATTTTTTGAGGACCACTGACGTCCATAAACATCCGCATAATAGCTATGCCAGTATGTTGTCCTACTTTCCTCTTCACCTACAATTGGTCACGTGCTACTTACAACCCACACTATACGGCGGTATTGTGTGAGAGAGAGTTACCTCCCCAGTCGTGCGGGCCCAATCCACTGCAATGTAACATGGCACTACCTCCTACAACGACAACACAATCTTATCTAACACAAGTACCCAATAACAGTAAAAACAATCACTGATTATGAAATTTCGATGACATTCGCTTTGGAGGGCATAATGTGTATAAAAGGTACCTTCTTCACAATCATCATCATCAGCCGGATGACATACCACTGCTAGACATAGACTTGCCCCATAGGGCGCCATTGGTCAGGGTCACGAGCCACTTGCACTCAGCGGCTCCCCGCCGCCTTAACCAACTCGTCAGTCCACCGGGTCGGATGCTGCCCGACACTCCGTCTCACGGTGCGGGGCCACCACTTGAGAACCTGTCTTCCTCAACAGTTGTCGGTTTTGTGAGCAATGTGGCCTGTCCATTGCCACTTCAGCTCGATGATTCTCTGCATGAGATACAGCGTAACCGACATAGCTCCGTGAATCAGCAAATAATTATCTAAAACTCGTTAAATCTGAATCCTTAATTTTTTTATATTTTATAGCGAATAGTATTAGACATGACGTCAACTATTGCCGAACGCATAGTTCGGATACACCCTCGTCCCTGGGGACAACCTCTAAACTTGAATAAAAAATATATTTACTGTTAACGCCTGGCACAACATGACACCAGACAAGCATTTTTTGCCGAATTTGCAGAATAGGGCAGGAGACATCAGTGAGGTGGTGAGGAGAGGTCCTGGAATATGGCGTAGCGGCCACCTTGAGCCCGGTCCTTGATGAATGGATGTGCGCAAGCTCCGCACATTCCGTCAGATGTAAGTTCTCCCCGGGCCGCTTCGCTGATTATATGCGGAGAATCTTAACAGTGATGCGTTTTAATGATGATTCCTACGAGGCAATGAATTCTTCCTACGAGTCAGTCATGTCCCACATGGGGGATGATGAGCGAGCAAGAGACGTGGTCTGCACCCACCTACGATGAACAGGGGGACGAAGGAGGCTCTACATCTTACGCCTGTAGCAATAGCATTGGCCCTATGCACGTGTTGGGCTGTGATGTTAACCCAGTCCATTTACAGGTTTTGGGGACTGTTCAAAAGACAGTCTCCGAGGAGGAAAATTCTGGTCTTCTCGCCGAGGCCACTGTCTGTCGCTGGAAGGATCATGTTACCTATAAATTCGTACAAGCCTACAATTATAGCGGTTGATGGGACCCGAAAGGTTTTACTTGGTAGTGCACTCACGATTTTCGAATCCGACATACCGTTTATAATCCGTTAATGGATTCCCCTTCTTCAAAAAAAATGCCAGATGGTAGATACAGCTCCGTGCTACTAGCAAAGCTAACCACTTGGTAGGCTATTTAACATTTCGATTCCAAGTGACCATGTAACCTAACCTTGCACGATAATATACCAGAACCAAATATTCTAAAGCGGAAGCTGAGAAATGTACGCTGAGGTTGGTTTGCTGTACTAAGTACTCAAAGGTGGATGTTCAATTTTCATTCCAGTAAAGACCGGAGGTGATTTTCTTTTGAGCCTTTCAACCATAATTAAAGTTAGAAGGAATAAGATACATAAATATTAAATAATAATAATATATTCTAAAGCCATTACAGGCTCTATCAACGGATCAACATTCTTGCGGGTTTGATAAAAGTTTATACTGTAAATTGTTATATAACGTCTTTAAGAATCATCAAATATGAGATCATGAAGCAACCTCTCTCTACCTGTATAAAAAACAGAATATTATCACACGTCTTAAATCGATTTTACATGTCGAGTGTGGCGAGTTAAGCGACATATATGTTATTTTCATGGCACATTCCTTTGAGAATTCATGATGTTTTAGTAAATAATGTGCTAAACAAACAGTATAGTCCCTGCGTTGTAATAAATCATTGATCCCAGCTAAGTCCTAATAAAGCTCGAGTACACTGTGTAGATATAAGGCACCATTCACACCAACTAGGTATACCTTCAACACAATAGCAGGGATATAAGTTTACTTCTCTAAGATTAAAGTTACTATTACAAATTATAGTACGGTTTCTTTGAAATGCTTAGTCACGTCGATATATATCGACGGGTCTAAACATTATTTAACATCGAAATGATGAATGTACTAACAATGAACGGTGATGATAAGAATGGTATAGTGGTAAATTGTAGTTCTGATAGGTTATACACGTACATACCCAAGACACGCAAGTACATAGCAACAGAGCATACACTAAACTAATGTTGTCACAATATATTATGTTTATTTTAATTCACCATAAGCCCTGCAGTTGCCTTCTTCTCTCTCTAGCCATCTGTCATTCTGTTACTTTGAACAACAAAGTCTTACAAGTTTCTGTAGTAACAAAAGTAAATAGCTCCTTTATTTAAGCTTAAGATATCCCAGCAAGTTTTAATTGGTCCTGATGAAAAATATTCTCATTGTATTATAGTTCTAGTGCTCAGTGCTCTGCGCCGCTGTATTGTCTATTTATTTCCACACAAAAAACTATGTTTAAGAGAACGAGGAGGCTACGATCTACGAGCACCTTTATATTATTTTGTACATAAGAAAATCCTCGGCCATAGCTCTAAAATATCGTACAATATAGACGACGTCTTACTTTAAGTTCATAAACTTGTGGTGCAAATAAATAGGCCTTTTACTGCTCGTCACCTCGCCAAGTGCGTGAGGGTTCATGTATATCGTCTTGTAATATCACACTAATACATCATCTCACTGACAGTCAACACGTTATATTATTAACTTATTTTAACAATGTGACCACCCGTTATGATTTATTGCTTTATTCTAGTAAAATGTGAAAGTGTGCTAAGATGCATACGAGTTATATGCGTGATGTTGAAAGCAATGTTGTCGAGTTGTCCGGTGAGATGTCCGGATGTTCCGACATCATAAAAGCGGCAACGTCAAAATCATAAAAACGCCTCGACAGGAGCTTGGATTGTCGTGGCTTCAATTCAGCAAGGATAATATTTACCACCTCACTGGTGGGTCAGCTAAGTGAAACAAGTTAATATTATTAAGCACCTGGTGTATAGACGGACTGGATATACAAAAAAATCTCCAGTACACACTAGGCTTTTATCTGATAATATAAATAGTAATCGCCGCTGATTCTTCGTCTGTTCGTGTAATGGTCTAGATCCGCACAATATAACCGGGCTCTCCGACGCACAATTTTTTTTTTCAGAACCACAGTAGACGTCAACGAATAAAATTATTTTTCATCATAATATAACATATGTTTTATTCATTTTTAGATGATATGATATGGAAAAATCTATACAAAATTACTTTCAAGCTCGTAATACAGCTGTGAAAAAAATACTATACAGCAGTATGCTTTTTTAACTATCGGACATACAGAAATAATTTTGAATGTGCAGAGTATATAATTTAATTTAATGGCCATTATTGAAATATATAAAATAAAATCGTAAACTTTAAACCGAGACGCTACTATAGCTACGGCATAAGGGCAAACAGCGACTACAAGTTAGAAGGTTTACTTTATTTACACATAAAATTACTGTAGTAAAATATAGTTAGAAAGAGTAGTCATGTTAAAGTAAACAATAGCCTCTTAGCTGATTTTCAGCTACAAAGGCTATCTCGATGGATGCTATTGGCGAAAATGAATATGAATATGGCGAAACAATTGAGCAGACTCTGTGCGTTCTCCAAGGTCTACCTCCTCATTCACGAATTCCAGTGTGATGGCAGTCCGACGCTACCGGAGTGAAACTAAGCACGGGTTTAATATCACCTACTTCCAAACTTCAGAGTGTTTGTAAAAAAAAAAATATCTCCCTCTCTCTCTCTCTCTCTCTCTCTCTTTCTATCTCTCTCTCTCTCTCACTCTCTCTCTCTCTCTAACTCTCTCTCTAGTAACGCTATGTTATAAGAAACAAAGAAAATGAAAAAAAAACGTATCAGATAATGCTGCACATGTTGTATTGAAATACTGCATGTTTATTTCGTTTTGCCCTTTTTTAGAGTTCCTTCTTTTTGTGAGAAAAACTGTTCCTACAAGTTACGATAATTCCAAATGATTTAAAGCAAGATGTACTAAATTAAACACCGAGCAAATTCGGTGTTTTTTTTTTGTCGGTCTTCTAGGTACTATATATGTAAAATCAGACATAGGCTGCCCAGCTTAAAAAAAGGGCTTGCTCTGCTGCGTCAAAGTCAACTGTGACCTACTCAAGGATGTTATTGAATATTTTCTGCTTTTTCTATCTTCGTTATTAACTTAATATGTCTACGTCCGGAAAATTATCTAAGAGTATGAGATGCAGTACCTACATGTACTTTAATATGCTCATTTTTTTTCTATATTCTACTACTATCAAATTTCTGGATCCTTGCACTGGCTATCACTTTCCCACAATATTCCCTTAGTTTTTTTGACAGTCTGGATCATGTCATACCTCTCAACACTCACTTGCATATAATATAAATTTACCCATCTCTATTCTATTTTATTTATCAGTAAAGCCATTAGTTCTACTAATTTAATAGTTTAGGTAGAACTAATATATTTATATTTTACTAAGAATTCATTTTATATTATAAAAAGATACAAAAAAATCTTAAATAATAAAGATAAATAAGGTCTTTTATGAAAAGGAAAATGCGAACGGAACGATTATTATCTGACAAATAAACGTAAATTATATAAACGATTTTCATTTCGCTGATGGCCAATTGCTTTTTACTTGATATTTTTTTTCAAGTACCGGATTAAAAGTTTCAAATAAAATGATGACCAAACTTTTTTTTATTGAAGTGCATTTCAATTTCATTATTTAAAAACTATTCTATGATAGATTGCTTCAGTAGAAAGATTTTGATTCATAAATCTGGATAAATTTTATTATTTCAAGTCAGTCTATTAAATTTTTCCAATTTTTATCTATTAATATTACTACCAAATTAATTGAGGGTATAATAGAAAAATACAAACAAAAGTATTAATATACAAACTCTTGTATGGTCGCGCCAGTCTAACAAAAATGATAGATCACTTAGAAAATCGAATCTATTTTGAGCCCTTTCCCCTTGAAGCAAAATTGGCAGCCTAATCAAAACTCAGTATGAGGGCAGTTAGATAAGTCATTCCTTCAGTAGCCTCTCCATCATAACAAAAAAATTGGTAGACCCTGAGAAATAGGAATAATGTAGAGGTCCATTGGATGAAAATATTTTCCCATCACCATTATTTCATATTTGGAAAGAGAAAAAAATGTACAAGTGCTGAAACTGGCGGATATGAGCTGAAAGAAAGAAATGACTCTTGAAGTCACGACTGCAGACGAGTGAGCCAGAGAATTATCCTGATGAAATACATTTTTATCTATGATGCAGATAGCGAAGAAAGGTTGTTTTTTTTATCAAATCTCCATTAAATTTGTACAACAACGCAGTGAGTAACGAGCAGTAGGCTATGATTATTATATCACATTTCTTCAAATAATAAATGGACATGGAACAAATTTAATTAATTTGTTCCAATTAATATTACATTAAAAAAATATTATCATCCCAAAAGATTGTTGCCACTCCTCGATCAATCGAAAAAAACAATTTTTGCCTTTTTTGGTGTACGATCGCCGGTAGAAAGTAGTCCACAGCAATGACTGTTGTTGAGTTCCAGTCGTTTCACAAACAGTTCTGTGCTGAGGAAGAAATACTAACTTCGACATTATACACTTCCAGACATAACTCAGAATCAGTCACGGCACTTTTGTTTCAACTGTCAGTAATCGCAGCATCCAACAGCAGATATTTTCATCATATATAATCATCATCATCAGCCGGACGACGTCCACTTGCATCGCAAGTGGCCGCCTTATCCAAGACATCAGTCCATCGGGTAGGAGCAGTCCCCCGTTGCGTCTTTCATTCGAGAACCTTTCTTCCCGGACGGTTGTCGGTTCTGCGAGCAATGTGCGAGCAATCTACATAATATATCACGCAAAAGATATAAAAATGTATAAAACTTGAAATGCAAGCATAAGCTAATTCTATGTGTCCGCGCAAAATTATAAAAAGTATTTTGTATCGAAGTTATCATTCGAAAGTTTTCTTAAATAAAATATATCAATATTATATTATAGTATATTATATTATATGGTTTATTGTATTATGGTTTTGTTGAGCCATAAAATCACAACAAGGCAAATGTACTAGGGTTGTTTGATAAGATTATAATATTCATAAATATTTTTTCTTCATATTATATATTATATTACTCCATAAAGAAAAAATAAAGTTAATCATGGGGTATCTAAAACTTTTTATTACAGCTGTGCAGCAAAAAATAATAAATAATAAAAACGGACAAAATGAAAAAGCAATTAGCGTAAGCTACATTGAAATGTACATAGAATGTGGCTTTCACAAAAAACTCTTTCAACTTAACTGGCCATTGAAAAGTCTACTGTTGATCATAAAGCGAAGGTTAAATGTAAGACGAACGTAAAGGAATTCAAGTCGTAATGGTTATAAGTGTGCACATTCCCCTCACAAGTACGAGTAATTTGTGTTGTCTGTTGTTCCAGATATATTCAATTTATAGCAATATTATGTGATATAAGTAGACATCTTGACAATTGGTTAGTTAATGGCCTATTTTTAGTATGCAAATTGTGGATACCATTTGCATACAAAAAATTTGGTACCTGTACCAACGCCCATAGACACCCATACAATTGCTATGCAAATGTACTCTTCTCCTCTGGCTCCGAAAACTCTCGAACCACGACAGAATAGCTCTCAATTAAGCTTTAATTTCCCGGTTGTACCAGCCTAATTAAGCTGCAATGTAGAACTACCTGCTAGGAACAGTCTACGATGTAGAATAATTACCTCATCTGGGCACTTTTCATCTGCTACACGGTGCTACGATCATATTGTTGATAAATTGTTGCTTACAGCGAGGCGCCCTATAGTTCGTAGCACCACATGTTCGTAGCGCTACGTAGCACTCGCTAGTGAATGTAAAATATACTTGCATGTGAAAAGTAAATGTCTTATAGCCGTAGAAGGTTTAGAGAAACAATGTTTGTATTATCTCTATGTGAAAATTGCCTCGTGGTCTAGTGGTAAGCGTGTTCAACCAGAGACGCGAGGTCCTGCGTCTGAGTCCCGGGTTGGACCATATTGTTATCGGGATTTTTAGTAACAGTCCGAAGTCATGTAGTTGACGGTGCTACACCCTCGTGCCTGTGAATGCCTGTAAAGCACGTGAATCCGTCAGCCCTGTCAGATTGTCGTCCCACCGGAATAGGTGAATGAGGGAAATGGGAGTGTTTCTGCACACACGCTTGTGCCAGCCAGTCTCTATATGTCTGCTGTAGCCGAAATTGGGCCAGGACGACATTATATATAACCTGATATTTATGTGTCTATGATAGCTTGTTAAAAGAAATATGAGTGTTCGTTTGCCGCATAATGTTATACCTTGATATACATTGCGCTTCAGTTCAGGAGGTGAGTTCTGAAGTTCCTTTTTTCAAAGAGAATTTTAATCACTTGCGCATCTCCTTTCAATGAAAAGTTTTAGAATTTATAAAATCTAGAAAAGCCCATCTTACTATGAAAGTAGTTTTAAACACTTCTCAAGCCATTTGAAGTTTATAACCTTTTAATGTAACATTTATATAACAGCACTCGCCAGCTAAAAAACTCATTAAAACTATATAAAATTGAATATAGTACATTATTGAATGCGTTTTACTTTTGTATCTAATATTCTATTGAATACAGGAATACACCAGAATAATCTAAGGCTGACCTAGGCAAGCTGCTCCAATTGAAAGGTTCTCAATTTGAATTGGACTGTTCCAATTGAAAACCTCTACCTTTTTTTCAAGTAGGTTAAAAAGATAGCAATTATTAATAATCACCAAAGGATGACAGAAACATTTTACTAGTGTAAAAATTCACTTTACCAGCGATATGAAATCTTATGTTTTTTTTCTGCTACTAAAAACTCACCGTGTAAAAAGTACAGTAAAATATGAAATAAATATTTAATTACACTTTGAGCGATAATACGTTATGAATATGTTTGCATTTTACATTTTGAGAGAGTAAAAACTACTGGTAGTGAACTGAATTAATTTCGGAATGAAATACGGTGGTTTGCTCTGCTTACCTTCCGTTTGAGGGGAGGTGGAGGAAATTAAGGGAAAGTAAATTCCTTTGATCTCAATATGATAATTTGTATCATCATCATTATCAGCCATTAAGTGAATATTTTTTGAATATTTATTTGCGCTGTCTTTAAGATGAATACTTTAACTCAATCCACCATAGGAGTGGCAGCTGATATTCATATTACATGTGTCTGAAGCAGTCAGTCACAGACAGACAAACAAGAACAGTCCGTGTATGTAGGTAGATATTAGTTTGTTAGTGTTGTGCTACTTTTGTAAACTGTTTTACTTTATTTAAGAACCAGAATTCGAAGAAAACAACCAAAGAATAAATAACGTCGCAGGCAGACACACCACTTGATATACATGTATTTATTCGCTAACAGCATCATAGAATTGTACATGTACCGTAATATCTAATAATCCATTTCCTGTATGATTTGTACCGTTGTGTTTTTTGTGGCTCATGAGCAAATAAATTTCAAATGTTTTTAAAGCGATTTCTTAAAATCCAAACACTGCTTTAAAGTTAGGAATTCAAGGTGCAACAATATCGCAACAGTCGTAATATTTTGCAACTTATTTTCGGGAATTTCAATTGAAAATTATTAGTTTCAATCAAGCGTTATACTTCACAGGATCCCTTTACACAGACAAACCTTGAAAAGTATTTTATCCAAATTCTCTATCTCCCCTCCCCCTTTTCTCTCTCTCTCTCTTTCTCTCTCTCTCTCTCTCTCTCCCTCTGCAATATACAATAGACAAACACCTGAATATTCATATTTGCTATTATTGTTGTCCAGTGATATACACAATATTCTATCGTATTATTTCAAATAAAATACATATATCGACTGAACATAAAATACGAAAACACTAAGAAAAAAGTGCGCAGTAGTTAATTTTTAGTTAGCATTTAGCACTTCGCGCAGTAGTTTATTTTTTACTTTCTTGTTTTATGGCCATTTCCCACAGAAAGTATTATGATTATTTTATGTGTATGTATTTTATGTTTTATATTTATATTAAGTGTTAACACTTTTTACCATTGACTCGGAAGACACCCATTAGAAGACTTGCAACTAGCAAATGTTAGACGCCTTACTTGCATTGGAGCCATTGTGTTAAATCGTCTAGTTGTTTTCTTGTCATATTGGTGATTTGATAACGCCGTTATTATAGATTTAAATCATCGATCAGGTGCACACTCTTATTTCTGAGACAAAGCGAAAATTTCATTGGAATGGCCGAAGTGTATTTTAAAACAAACTGTGCGCTCACGAGTATTCAGAACAGTACGGCAAGTTTCAGTCCTATTCACACTGAGTTTCAAATTTTTAAACAATAGTCATTACATTTAGTTGATATCAACCTAGTTTATAATAATAACTGAACAATAAGTAGGTGTGTTGTATCCATTAAAATAGCCACATGTGGACAACAGCAGTATAAGGAAGACCGATTATGATGATGCAATCCAAGTGTTTTGGGAGTTTAAACTTAATCAGCATCATATAAAGCTTAAAATACTTTGACGAGACTTTCATGTCGTCATTGTGTGGTATGTACAGCAAATTAATCAGTGTCACTCCGTCTGTGTAACGTGGCAAATTTATGCAAATTTCACGGGCTCCATGTTCAGCTGTGACGGATAGTGGGTATCGCCAGTTCATCATCAGGATGACGATAATATCATTTTCTTTTTCTCCATTGTCTTCTACATTGTCTGAGTGTTATTGTCTCTATTCAATAACTCGAGTTATTGAATAGAGACAATAACATATCTTACAATATCTAGTATGGTTCTGGCAACACAGGAAATGTGTTATGTTACATGTTATAAACCATTGGCTATAAAGATTACAATTAATTTAATTAGCCTCATATTTAAAATGAAGAACGGTCATGTGTAGCGGCACGGATTTCATTAAATAGTGAAGGCTACAGAGGACGTAGCTCAGATTATATTCTTTACGATTTCTTTACGATAGCGATCCGCACTGGCTTTGCCCGTGAAAAAGAAGAACCGGATTGTAATCTTAACAAATTATACCTACACAGAAGCGTCTTCGGGAATTGCTCATGAGTGAGAACTGCGTTTTCAGAAAATCAGTCATATACAGACGGTTTTCAGAACTTTTTTTATAATATCCTTTATAATCAACGTACACGGAGACCGCATCCGTGGAAATTAAATTTATGTTGAAGGTGCTTATACTCATTTCAGAATAGTAAACATAAGCAAAATAAACATGAGCCGAGGTCAAAACTTGAAAACGAATGCAGTAATAAAATTGTTTAGTTGTCGAGCCAAATAAGTAATAATAATATATTTAACAATAGAAAACCGTCACCAAAGTACTAGTAAGTTTTATCATTTATAGCTTCTAATATACTGTCACAGAAAATTGGCAATTATTAAATATATTAAAAGCATAAGCGATTTTTGCCCCAGTGATAGTGGGTCGATATATAAGTGGGAAGTATCCTGATAGTGCAGACCCAATTCGACTGAAACACATG
Source organism: Eumaeus atala (assembly GCA_017140195.1). NCBI lineage: Eukaryota > Metazoa > Arthropoda > Insecta > Lepidoptera > Lycaenidae > Eumaeus > Eumaeus atala. The sequence goes on along the minus strand of JAFELO010001010.1, from coordinate 437,834 downwards.
CGGCATTCACAACGCCTAATTAAAAAAAAATATATTAATATCAAAAACAGAAAGAAATACTTGACATGAGAAAAATAAAATGTGATTAAATTATCTACTTGCTTACGGCACTAAAACGAATTATTCAAGATTGCGATCGCACCGCTAAACTTTTGCTCCGAGTTTTTTTATCACCGCATGCATTTTGTAACGTTTCATTTGTACGTCGAAAATAAACTTGTATTTATTTACGCTAATAGAAAAGTGTTTTTATTAACAGAATTTAAAATGTATGCTGTTGTGGTACACAGAACGCCGCGATTCGCAATGCAGCACAGAACAAAAGGAAACATTACAAATTGGCGCTAGTAGGATCATGGCTTATTCTAAGAGTAACTTTTATCTAATATAAATGGTTCTGTACTACATTTTTTTAGCGTGTGGACACCCCCGCTATTTTATCAGAGCACATGCGGAGAAGGTTATATAGCACTTGAAACCACACGGTGCTTTTCACAAAAGTCGGTGCCAAGGTGTACTTTGACCACCTGTTGTTCTTTGGGGACCTGGTTAAAGGTTCCGTACCTTCTACCTTGGTATTCTATTCTGTCTGATATCTGTTACGGCAATTGACAAGATTCTATATATTTATATTTGAAAGAATATATATCCGATGGCAGTCACAAACTTCTGAAACACAGAATATATTAATTACCTTAAAAAGGCGCTTATATAACTTCATGAATAATATATAATTTTCATTAATATTTTACTAAAGCAGACACATAAAATTAGCACGTTACAGCTTTTTAATTTTAACGAAAATAAAAATAGCTTCAGTAATGAGTACTTCAGCATAGAAAAAGTTTTCGCCGTCCCTGTCTGATCCCGAGGGTGTACAGAGAAATCTTTTCTCACCGAACGCCAACGACCTATATGTGAGGAAATGTATCTGCTATTTCCATATTTAAGTTCACCGATTTCACAACAGCGAAGGTTCCTTCTTCTGCCAGGGCTTTTACTTTCAAGATATCGTTATTTTATTTCCACTGCAACGCTAGTAGTACTAACAGAAGACTTAGTCGTGTTTAATCAATAGTTTACAAACTTAATATAATGGAAAGTATAAAAGAATTACAAAATGACACACAGGCTACTACTACATGCCCTCAAAGTGCAGCAACACCAATGCAACAAACCCTTTGTGTTTTCGTTGTCGGCGAGCGGCGGTAGTGACTCTTGTTTGCCCCTTACCATGTAAGAGTGCGCTCGGTGCACCTGGTGGTGGAAAAAGTGAGCACTGACACACTGTTGATGATGTTCTAAAAGTATTGTGCCATCCTTCAATAAATTCTCTCAGGTATGTTAACTTTTTTAGGTGTGCTAATTATGTTAACCGGATTTAATAATAAAGGAGATGTGTATTGTATGTTTCCTTAGTTTTTCATTTAGCGCCAAAGTCAACATACAATTTTATTTTGCGACAATACTAGGGAGATTTTTTTATTTTGAAAACATTCGTAGTAGATCAGGAACTGATATCAGGTACGTCCGGCTGTCACAGACTAAAAAACCGGGGTGAAACGGCGCTATCACCAACTCGGTGATGGAATCACAAGGAGCCTGATAGCATTCCTCCGCGATATAAGGGCGACAACAATTCTTATGAAAGAAAATATCTATAAGAAAATTAAATAACTTTGAATGTGTGAAATTAAATTTTCAGCTTTCGTGACAATGTCTGCTATTGCATGTGTCATCACTCTTTATGTTGAGAGCGTTCCCACAACCTCGAATAGAATAAGCAAACGTCCGGATTAAATGAAAAGGAAATTATCTTTGCCTAGGTATGATGTATTGTATCCTACTACAAACTAAACTCTTGGTTTCCCAAGAATTTACCTCCTTCTGATATAGTCGGATAATAATTATAACCATGTATTGTTACATAAACAAAAGTCTATCAGAAAAATATCAACATAAAAGTAAGATTACAATAAAACTACTTCTACGAATTATTTAACTAGCTCGACGTTTCAGAAGCTTTACATAAACCATTGTCATATGTGTACTTAAGACATCAGTAAAAGTAAGAAAGAAAATATATTCTTAAAGAATAAGTGGACGTAAAGAAGCAATAACATAATTAGAAGTAAGCAGATTATTGCGCAGACGCAGGAACACGCACACATGTCACACGTCTGTGAGGAAACGATTTAATCCATCGGCCAGCGCCTGGCAACCGCATCGTTATGTACGTAAACCCTTTAAACTTATTAACGAACGAACAAATATTCATTCGATTATTTCCCATCCAATGTGACATTTTGTTACCCAATGTTTCCCTTGTGGCATACTTTAACAATATTTGTCGGTCCGTTATTAAGGGCTTTTTGCTCTTTGTGACTAAACCCTGAATTCTAAATTATAGGGCGGAACATGGGCTATATCTAGCCCATAAATTCCTCAATCCAGACAACCCATATGACAAACAAACAATATGTTAAAAATGGTTGTTTCATATATATATATAGTATTGTAAAAATAAGACATTCCATTTTATTTAAAAAGAAAAGGCATCTCGGACTAAATCTCTATGTCGAGACGTGTCAAAAAAAGAGTACAAAGTTCCGGTTCCATTATCCGATCAGCTCTATAACATAATATTTCTTATTGTCAACAGATTTACAAATACATACAAAATTTAAGCTCATTTGGTAACTCAAACTTGCAAGAAACTTATAGGAATCTCTGACTTCAATTAACCGCAAATAAAAAAAGTTTGACGCATTTCAAAAAGTCAAGATGTGTAAATAATTGGACTTGAACTTCTCTAAAATATTAAAGGACTCACTATAAAAACTAAAAAAAACGTCTAGGCGCGCAGGAGGAGCTCAATGATAAACCAAGTAACTAGACCTAGGCTACACCTGCTGCTAGGGTGGGTATAGCCACGGCATAAAGATCATCATGCGTCTTCAAAGTGTAGTAGAATTAAAATAAAAAACAGGACCGGTGTACAATGTAGAGCTCAGTAACTAATTAAAAACCTTCGTTTAGGACTTGTTGTAAAAAGTTGTTTATTACCACGTAAACAAAATTACACAAAAAAACGGGCCATAAACAGCAAACATAATATCTAAGTAACATTGCCTTTGCCTAGCTATAATAGGTAACATAAAAACTTAATATATATGAATTTCCCAGATGATAGTAATGGTGGTTAAGTGTTAAGCATGAGCATGAGGTATTCCCACTGCTTTTTTGGATTTAAATCGGACCTTTGCGCCCAGAGGAGCTCGTGTCTCTTACTTGTCCTACTTGTCTTTCTGTGAAGCTTTCTCCAGCTCGTAAAGGATATAGATCAATGTGCCCTTGTGTATAAGTCAGGGAAACACATTTTACATATTATGGCCATATGGATAAGTAATGTTGAGAATGTCTTCACGCGTCGTTAGTCACTTCACATTATGTGATCCGATGGTTTGCTGGATTAATTACTAGAATTTACTATTCTAACCATTAAGCACTTATGTTTAAGTAATTAATGAAATTATACATATTTACCACAGGCGAATCACTAATTATTACGGTCAATAATTTAGTGATAATTACCCGACAATGAGTACATGGCCTATTGGAGTTATGTCCGCACTCGGTATGTGTAATTTGCTCATATCAGTAACAACAGCATGTGTCGGTACGCCGCAGCGCGAGGCGGCACAGCGCTGCAGCGATCCTCAGAGCTACGAACTGTAGTTATGTCATGTTTACTAATAGCTACACGGATCACTACTTAGCTGTGTTACACAGCACACAAAATTTCAGAAACATTGCTTGCGGACACAGAATAATTGATATTAATGTTTCTTGTGAAATTACTGAAATCTTACTTCATTTTTATTTTTATTTCCTTAATAGTTAACTTACTGTTAATAGTTGATCTATTAATCCTAAATATAAATTTAACGATTTCTAGTCAATTCTTAAGATGGGATAGAAGATAAGTACATATGTATATGCATGAATATTATGAAACGTCTTCTATTAATGTTTAAAATGGCTAACTAAATAATAAGCTCTGTGAACTTAGCATGCAAAGTGTCTGGAATGATACTTTTCATTGAAATGTATTTTAAATCGTTTGTACCGGATTGTACCAACTATTTTTTGTCTGTATCTCAATATTTCTAGGGTGCATGCATTAGTAGCCGAATGGGCTCAAATTTGGAGGGAACAGCAAGAAAATTATGCAAATTATTGTAACTTCAATGATTTGTTTTTTGGACCACCGGGAAATGAGCTATGGGGCCCGACAAAAAGAAAAATAAATAAGCTCGGACGCTGGGAATGCCAAAACGATTATCTGTGCCCGATTCTACCTCGAATAAAAACATCGCATGATCAATCAAAACTGAGATATAGTTTCCGAAAAAAAAAATACATAATATGCAATTCAACAGTTTTACCACATCCACATACCAGATGAGCAATATGCAAACTATGTACAGGGTACACTTCAAGCTATTTTATTATTACAAGCTGTATCATTTAACATATAATTGTGAACTACTGCTCGAAAACGATACATGCTATCATATGAGTGTATGCACGCTATATTCAAGATATCACTTAAGGTATATCACCAGGTTTCATCGCTTGTACCTCGAAGGATTAGCAGCGAGGGCCCTAAAACTAATGAAACGCAATTTTTCTCAATTAAAGTATCTTCGCCTAATCGATGCATGCTATATTATATTGGGGAATGCAAACAATGAACAGGGTATATTTTAAGCTATTTGACTACATTCTGCCGTTTATACCTCGATGGCTCAGCAGATGAGGCACAAAAATGAAAATGAATACAGCGTGCATACACTCATTATAAATAGATCCCTAATGTCATTATAAATTCAAATATATATATATATATATATATATATATATATATACATATAACTAAATAATTATGCACATTTAAATCACCACACAAGTACGTACACATATACACAAACACATTATGTTACAAACATGGTTATAAGGTATACAATGACATGTCTCTGTCATTGCATGATGTATACATTATACAATGACATACATGAGATATAATACAACATGTATATTAGAAAAGTTGGTACCATCAGGCACAGACGATTTAAAATACATTGCAGTCAAAAAGAAATCATTCCAGACATTTTGCATGCTAAGTTCATTGAGGTTAAATAATATCTGTAGCTGCGTAGCAAGTCTCTAGAGACGCAGCAGATCTTCGCTCGCGCAAGGTCTCGCACTAATAAAAGGGCCCCCTTTTATTAGTGCGAGACCATTTTTTTTTTGAGGTAGAGAAACGGACAAGCAAGAAAAGCTTCGGGACAGCTAAAGGACTTTCACATATAAATAGGAGCGGCTGTTGGGGGCACTAACCAGGTATTAGCACAATGTACAACAGATGTGTGCGTGAGTTTGGCCTCACTCCGCCGTTTAGAGAGTGAGCTGTCTGCCTGTACTTGTATGTGGGTATTGATTCATAATGGGGTACACTCAGTAAGAGGTAGTACCATCCTGCACAGGAGGAGGTAGTTTCGTGCATAACGCATGACACTTTATCCTCCTATGCAACGGAATTGCGCCGGCTCACTTGATACCGCCATAAAGTGACGCCTACGTTGTAGCGTTTTGTGCGGTTTGTGAGCAGCCGGTGGCCCACTTGGGGGGGGGTGAAAAACATGGCAACGCATCGGCGTAATTATGCTAATATTCCTGGGCGTCAGTAGTCGTTGAATGGCTCCGATTGCTCGTTTGTCTATACTATAAAAAGAACAGTTAAGCGCAAGGCTCGTAGCGACTGCTACTTTTGCTACATGGTTGATCCGGTACAACTCCTACCCCGTTATACCACCCTGCGCTGATATTAATGTACGTCGTACTAATAAGTAGAACGGAACATAAAAAAGAGGCTGTCGTTGGGTCCCACTTCGAGAAAGTCATTTTTCAAAATTGATCGATGAATTAAATATGTTAACCTATGATTTCTAGTGCTGCGGTAGTATTGAACCCGTTTAATTAATTAAAAAATCATTTTGTGTTACATAGCATTTTGTATACATTGTGTATAATACAACTTTTATCTAAGACGCTGCAATCCATTAGGCCAGCACGACCTCTCACTCGTGTGACATTGCCGAATCATGGCAGCCATGCTGTCACGTTTCGTACTGTTTCTGCGTTTCCGATGACGTATGGTACGTAAGGATGGATGAAGGGGAATTCCTCTGCGTAACAATTAAGTGGAGGTCTATGGAAGTCGAGGGTCATGATATTGTAAAAAAATTGTAGCCAAGAGCATGACCGTGCAAAAACAGAAAATGTGGGATAACCACATTGGCTAATTGTTACGGTACGTAAATTGTACGGTGGTTGAGTGCGGTTTGTTAAAAAAACTACTACTATTGAATGAATACATCATTGCTAAATGATATGACTAATTGTGACATAATTTTTCAAAGAACTTCAAAACATTAAGTATCTCAAGATTTCGGAGAGATTGAGAGAGTTCTGAATCTCTACGAATATACTAATGTTTCGTAGTTGTTTGAATGGTTCAACAAATCAGGTATTACTTTAATGTCTCTGACAAAACTTGATGTCTAAAATTGATAAAACGGGCTTAAAGCCGGAATGATAAAGTCAGTTTAATAACAAAATTCATCAATTGGACAAATAGTTCACATTTTGGATCAATATTTTAATATCTCCGTCGCCTTTCAATCAATTTAAAAGCGAGACTTCAATTAAACGACTCAAGTCGAAAGCGAGATATTTTATAGCCTAACATTAAATATAATCTATGCATTATTCAAAGGGCTACCAGACCTTAGTCAGATCACACCAACTTGAATTTTTTCTTCATTGCTAAAATCATAGACGAACATCGACACCTTTATTTAACTAACATTACGGATAAATTTCTTAAGCTTACGCGAATATTACTTATTACAATTAAAACTACTTTTACGGATTTTGACGCGGTTTATTTAATTATTTAAATTGCCCGACGTTGGCAGGGGCCAACTCCAGCGTGCTCACAGACCGCAGATTATGTAACACCGACGTATGAATCATAAAATGACGACATATGAAATGATATGAAATACCGACATGTTACGACATCTGACCTATGAGCATGCTGAAGTTGGTCCATGTCATTATTTTAGATTTGATAAAGCGCAAATCCTCACTAGAGAACACCGATTCCTTATAAGGATGATCCGTGGGGCTATTGAAATTTAAAAAAATATCAAAATTTCAATAGAGAAGATGGCTGGGTTCTTCCCTCAGCTTGGGACCCAGTGGTAAACATAATCAAATCAAAAAGGAAACCTAACACGTCAAGGCAACAAGATAAGTATATAAAGTTATAATTCTTCGGGTATTTTTACAAGCATTGGCGATCTCAGTCCATCCGTGACTATGATTTCTGTAAAACTTATGAAACGTAGGGCTCGTTAAATAATTATATAAACCGCAATAGAATCCGTAAAAGAATTTTTAATTCTAATAACATTAGGGATCTATTTATTGCACATGTAAATTTATTTTTCTTTTTTATACCAAGAAATTGCGTTTAGAACTTCCATGAAACAGTTGGGCTAGCTACCTACTGTGGATGGAGTGATATATATTTGCTGTTAGCTTTCACCTTCAGAGATAATAGCATCTACTGGTACATTCTAGATCATCACAATCTTGCAAATAGAGTAACGCGACTACCAAAACCTAAAACATCCGAGTGGAACACTAAAGTCCGGTGAGGTCGATCCCTACCAACGCCGTTGTTTTATGACTCCCGATTTTTTTTCGATGAATTTTTATGAAATATGAAATTTTTTATGTATCCTATCTATCGATTAGTTTAGCTATAGGAGATACGATTTTGACATATTTTGCACAGCACTAAAGGCATCAATTTATGTTATGTTAAATATGTTAAGGTCCTTAAATCAAATCCCGTTTTTCTTGCGTACACACAAGTGCACTCCGTATTCCCATATTCCCCTATTCCGATAAGAATTATACTACTACGAGAGAGGTGCAGCACGACACAGCTTAACGTGCTATCCAAGGCAGAAGCTTCCTTACTACGGACTGTTAGTAGGAATTCGAAAATCCTGAATAAAATTGAAAATCCCAGTGAAATCATAATAACAATTTCTTGTATATTCCGATCCAGGATTTGAACCTGGGACCTCACGCATGTGGCTCAATCAAGAAAGATCAATAGCAATTTTTATTCCATTGGAGGGAAGGAGGAAAAGAGGGCAACGCATCAGCATTACTATAATGCGGAAAAAGCTTCTGGAGTGGCGTTCAAATACGGGAAAATCGAGACGTTAAAAAACAACTGATAGTTGTTTTTTAACTTTCATGCAGTAGCCGAGAGACGCAAGTTACAGGGAGCGATAGTAAAATAACACGCGTGATTATGTAATACACAACATAATACATGCCCAGTGTAACACTTGAAATGTGTGTTGTTAACAAAACATCTTTTTTTATATTTATATATTTCCTACACTTCAGTGAAGAGCCATTTTTTTAATTATTATATCAAAATCAAAGCAGTTGTTTTGGGTGAAGCGAAAATGTTATGTCTATAACATCATTTTGTAGATATAATTGTAATTAATGTTTTATTGTAACTCTATTTACTCCAATGTAAAATTTTTTGCGTCGCAAACGTGCTCGCACTGATTTTATCATATATTTATGACCTGTCTATCTATAACTATCATTTTATCATCGTCATCATTATCAATCCTTATCGGTTCAATGAACGCCAAGACGAGCGATCTCCTGATACTCGCATCCATCCCGGACCGGCTACTGCACGGAGATCGTCTTCCCACCTGGTGAACGGTCGACCAACACTTCGTTTTCCTAAATGCGGCCTCCACTCCAGCACCTTAGTGGCCCACCTGCCTCGCGGCACACCATAGTGCCGAATGCCCACAAGTATCACCGCGAGTGCCACCAGTTCCACCTTTGATGAGGTGCCCCGGAAAAACAAATCATCAGGACACCTCGACGCCTTGTTAGCCCCCTAAACGACCGACTCGACCTCCGTAGATGGGGTTGTCCATCCTCGCCCCCTTGCCCTCCTCTTATAAGAGAGGTACAAAGAGCAGCCGCCTTCTCGGTTCAATTGATTTCACCGGAGGTGTCTCGGAACACCCCAAGCTACTGAGCCCCACCGCCACGACAAGGCTTGAACCATGGTGAGGATAATGGCTTAACCTATCATAGTGAAATTTAAAATGTCATTAACCTATAGCATTATATGATTCTAGTATGTATTAAACTCTTTAGTCTAAACCCAAACTATACAATTCTATGCTCTGCTTAGTAAGTACTGTGTACGTAAGTTTACATATATTTGGTACAAATTTCGATAATCAATATACAGAATACAAAGCAAATTCAGACCAGAATTTTGCGCTCTGAAAATTATATTTAGAAGCACCTGCTAAAGATTCATCAATACAGTAGGGTCAAGTCGATGAGGGGATGAGGGTTTCAAGGTATTGTACAAAGGTTGAACGAGTTTAACATTAATTGGATATCACTTATTAATCTCCGAACAACTCGTACCTATCTATAATGTGTCTTCCCTTTGTCAATATTAACGATCATCTAGTTATAGTACATAACCATGTTATTTTTTTAAATGTATGGCTTTTGTCTCTATAAATTTACTAGCATCACCCCGTGATTTCACCCGCGTCACTCCAGTCCTATCGGTTGTAGCATCATAGTATATAACCTATAGCCCTTCTCGATGAATGGACTATCCAACACAAAAAATATTTAAGCTAGTAGTTCTTGAGATTTGTGTGTGAAATAAAAACTTCAGCTTAATATTGTTAATATAGATGTGAACACATTTCCTGTGTATTAATCGTTTTAATTTGTCATAAGCGTGTTGCTACATTAAATAATATACAGATCGTAGAAACAGACATGGTCCATACCATGGGCGAGCTGGCTGGGGCCGCAACAGTGAAAGTTGCGGCCGATGAGTTGGCGTAAAGTAGGTACTGCTTCGCGCCACTGAACAGACTTCATTAAGTTCTTGCCGGAAGCTTCTTGGTAGGTTATTTTATCCTTCGCTTTCAAGTTATCACAGGACCTTACCTTGCTTCATATTCAAATACTAGCTGAGGCTGAGAAATGTATGCTAATGTTAGTGTCCTGAGCATTGAGTTCAAGTGGGATTCTCTAGCAATTTTGATG
>JAFELO010001010.1:386733-427470 GCA_017140195.1 Eumaeus atala | reverse complement strand
GATCGTATAACATCTATACATGTAATGTGATTCTATGTACATAGAAATCATAAAATATGATATTACACAGTAAAACTTTGCTTGTGTAAGGAACAGTAAATTATAACACGTCTTAAATCGATTTTCCATGTCGAGCGCGGCGAGTTAAGCGAGATATATGTTATTTTCATGGCACATCCCTTTGCGAATTCATGATGTTTTAGTAAATAATGTGCGAAACAAACAATATAGTCCCTGTGTTGTAATAAATCATCGATCCTCGCTAAATCCTCATAAAGCTCGAGCACACTGTGGAGATATAAGGCAACGTTCAAACCAAGTAGGTACGCTTTAAACAGATGCTTACTTACTTTTTGTGATTACATGAGGACGAAAGCACTAACAAGCAACAGTGATGAAATGTGGTAGACGAGTTACTGGTAGGTTGAGTCTGAGTCTACACGATATTTCTAATATTAAATATAAGTATTTTATAACTATACATAATATGTTTATTTTATAGTAAAGGGTATAAACGGACAGATAATGATATGCTTATGTTTCAGAGCATAGGTTTCACTAAGGTATAAATACTGCGTGTATATATAGTAGGATATGAAAAAACATTCCTACAAATTTCTGAAATAATAGAACAAAAAGACAAGTGCCCTTATTTATGGTTAAGATGTCGCAGTAATGTTAAAGTGGTCCTGATAGAAAATATCCTTGTTGTATTATAGTTCTGGTGCTCAGAGCTCTGCTCCGCTTTATTGTTTGTTTATTTCCACCGAAGAAATATGTTTAAGAAAACGGTAAAGCTTTAAGAGCTGAGAGCACCTTTAAAATATTTTGTAAATAAGAAAATATGCGGTCATAGCTCTAAAATATCTTAACATGATAGACGTCGTCTTACTTTAAGTTCGTGAAGTTATGGTGCAAATAAATAGGGCTTTTAACACTCGTCACCTCGCCGAGGGACGCTTTGAAGGGTTTATATAGGTATATTGTATTATAATATCACACTCATATATCAAAAGGTAAAACGTTACTACGTACAGATTAAGACAACCGCAGGAATATTAGGCTGGTCCCTGGTGTATATTTTAAGAGGAAGTATCGTCGCATACGAATTAGTCAAGATGTGAGTGACTGGCGCGTCGTCATTTTGAAAGTGTCCCGCATCGTCAAATGTCCAATATAAAACAAAAAATATCATTACAAAAATTACCAATATTACACGCATGTTCACCGACTACAATTTAACTTTCTTACACATAATTTAACGTGGTTTATTTAGTCATTTAACAAGCCCGATGTCTCGATAATTGCTGCTTAAACTTCTGAAATGTCACGCTTGCTAAACAGCTAATCAAATCGCGATATAATCCGTTAAAGCAACTTTATTGTAATGTATGCAGTTATACTGTCTAAGACCCGTATAACGACGTTTACAATATGTAAACATAATATATAGATATACTTTTATCTAGAGAAATTGCCTGATAATATAAATAGAGATTATTCCAGTCTGTTTGTGTAATGGTCTAGATCCGCGTAATATTACTGGGGCTCTTCGAGGCCCTCATATTCAAGAGAACTAATTTATTTTTCTGAGATCCGCAGTAGACGTCAACAAATAAGGTTATTTTTCAATAGAATATAAAGTAGGTTTCATTCGTTATTATATGACATGGCATAATAACAGCCTACTCAAAATTGCTTTCCAGCCCATAATAGATAGCAAATATTTTTGTATTAAACAGCCAGTATCGAACTAAATGATATAATAACGTAAATATCAAACCGAGCCCGTGCTATGGTCATGAAGACAAATACAGCTGCTGGAACTTTGTCGGTAAATTTATTTGTTAATTAAATATCTGTGTTTAAAGTACAACTCTCCTGAGTTTGTGCAATAAAAAGGTCAGTACAGTAACGGTGCCCGTGCCAAAGAGTAAATTAATACATTTTATTTTATAGTAAGTAATTAAGCGTAGATTTCTAACAAGCGGTCAAGAACAAAGGTTTCTCAATCTCATACTATAGTGCATAATATGTAGAAGAAGCATGAGCGATCTTTTTATTTAACGAAAACTTTTCTGTCTTTAATTAAAAACAGCCATGGACATGTTTCGACAGGTATTAGGCAACTTATATATAGCATATAAGTAGGTACAACATCATGTGTATAAAACATGCGGTTTAATTATTACGTCATTTAAAATACAATTCTATTTTTTAAACTTTTATCGAAAGGATTGAAATCGTTTAAAAGAATAAACTAAACATGCCACACAATAATTACTTGACGTTAACTCGAAATATATGAATGTTTCAAGTTAACGCCAAAAAAATTTACTCAAGCTTTAATTTACACGTCGTTTCGCAAGAGTTTTACCACAAAGACCGTGACCAACAACTACATCACTTGAGACACTGGAAAGAACCACAAATAAACAACACTTAATTCCTCATGCTGCACAAGATTTACGAAAACATTGCAATATCATTCCTTTGTTCTAAGAAGCTTCAGACCGAAAAGTTTAAAAATAATCAGTTGGCGCTACTCCTTGTTATACATTCGAGTGAACATCTTTCCATCACAAAACTGCGGTATCAAACTACTAAAGTTCTACAATAGAAAATCTTTAGTTTGGCAGATGTTTAGCAACTGCTAAATTACTAATGCCTGCATTGACACTCGATGTCAATGAGCAACAGCCACAGAACAGTATCTATGTGCTGTGGCTACAGTACTGATTACAATGAACATGCTTCTAATTGAAAAGTAAATACGAGTTTGTGGCAACAAATTCGTTGCCTCAAACGTGTATTTTCAGTGAAATTATGTTGTCCAATTACCATTAAATGGAAAGACAATACCTAACATAACCCACTCCATGCTCTTCCATATTTTAACTGCCTTACGATACTTTTTTTTAGATAATGCATGTTTACATGTCACGTAATTTAATATGTAGTAAGTAGTTGCTTAATTGTTGTAAATGATGACAAAATAAATTGCTGTGACCGAAATAATATGCTAACTCCTTAGTGGGTTGAAATGAAGGATACGGATTTCGATCAGTACCAGATCGCTAAATTCCTCTAAATTACGACTGTAAAGAAGCGTCTGGCGCTGTTGGCTGTCCAGCGGTTATCAATAAACATTAAGTGAATCTTCTACTCATTGACCTGTCTGCTGATACAAATATTATTTATTTATATTTATACTTAGTTTTACAATTTTATATAATATATATGATCCACCGGTGAAGATCTGTAAAGAAAGGTCGGATAGGCCACGGTCCATATGTATACTCAGTGGAGGACAGAAATACACAACGTCTACTCTAAAACAAACTCAGAGAACGGCAATTCAACTCATTAGATCAATCGTTTTTCTAATACACGCGAACATACACATCCTGCAATAGTAATAAGCGTTGTCGGATGGCATGACTAATTCGCGTGTTCGACAAAGAAGGATTTACACTTTTTATAAGCTACGATAAAACCATAAATTTGACGTATTGGGTACTTTTACAAAATTTTAGACGAAATCACAGTAAATAGAAAGCTATTAGGACAATCTCATATTTTATATTGATCTGAATATGATGCTCCCATCTTTTATTCATTTGTTATAGACAAATTTGAAGTGCTAAAGCAGAGGGGCGCTTAGACCAATGACTTCAATTTATTGTTTTGCTCCTCACAAAAACATATATAAACAATACCAATCTTACTTACTTACTACTTAAAACTTTATGTCTCATTTTTTTTCTTTTTTACAAATTATAAAGATAATCAAGAATATTAACTTCTATTTAAAATAAGATGTGTTTTTTGTTTAGTCCAAATACAAAACTTCCAATATCATCCCGTATGGCGACCTACTTGCCTAAATTAACGTATATCATGTTAAAGATTACGTAAATTGTCTTAAGTATATCAGGAAGTGAACATTTCCTGTTCACTTCGGGACACGTATCATATATATCTTATCCCCCTGGATGCTTTGATATTGAGTTTTGAAAAAAAAAAACAGCTTCGTAATTTACCCCTGTCTAAATTTCTCTTCTATGTTAAGTGTCATGGAGCAGTAGTAATTTTTTTCTTAAATATTAGCTATAGAATGGATGGTATAGCTAAATTCTAAAACAATGTTCTAAAGTCATCCATTACAATGTATTTCCAAATAATTGACCGAAATAAAAGACCAAAAAATATGGGGCGGTGGTAACGGAGTGCAACGCATCGGCATAGCAATTATGTGGATGTTCATGGGCATCGGTAGTCGTAGTGTTTTATAAAAAAGAACGTATGAAATGAGAATGTAAATGTTTTCATTCAAAATAGAATTGTAAATATTAATTTTTAAACATGAGCAATCAATATCGATATTTACCGATTTTTTAAATTGTAGGTAGTTCCTTATCACTGGAAGAGATTTTCTAATGAATTACTGTATCAATTATATTGCATCCAAAACTGTAACTATTAGTATAAAAATATAATACTTATTAGTAATAATATATAATCTATGGCGATAGCTGGGATAACTTTAAGCTGGGTTAAATCTTGGAACTTGTAAAAGCCATTATGAAAAAGGACATGACAACGGAATGATTATTATTTTAACATCCGAACAATAAAAGTAAATTAAAGTGCAGATTTTTATTTCGTTGATGGCCAATCCGGTTTTATTTGATCAACTTTATAAAGTAACGGACAAAATGTTTCAGATAAAAAAGATGTTTGATCAAAACTTTGCCAATAGGATTCAATTTACATGTCATTATCCGACAAAACTTAAATATAAACTCTTAGAAAAATGCTTTGTCTTATAAATCCGGATACCTTAGCATCTAAGGCTAAGGCTGTCCTAGTATCTAAGTTCTAAGACGCACTTTTTGGATGAACATAACTCATGGACCTCATTTTCCGTTACGCTAATGTCACGCGTTACAATACGTGAAGCTTAGTTTTCGTTACGTCACGTTTTTCGTTACCGATCGTTGCTACATCGCGCGGAGTGATATCACTACGTATTGGGTGACCAAAAAACATGGATAACAGATGCAGACTTAAATGTTGACTTTTGTCAGCAGTACACATGATAGAGGTCCTTTTTGTTCCGTTATGTATTGCTATTTAGCAAATCAATAGATGTAAAGTGACAATATGATAGTGATTAATCCACTCAATGGGTAGATGTATCCATAAAGATACTCCCAAAACTATGAGAGTGGAGCAAGAAACAACAAGATACGAGTCATCGTGAATGGATATGTAGCTTCCTCCTGGTCCACATAATCTAACGGTCAGAATTTAGTGATGCACCGTCCTTTAATATCGTAGCCCAAAATCGTATAGAGCTGCAGACCGGTGCTCAATACTGACGCGTGTCGAGCTTATCCCTTACTACCCGAAAGCCTGTTCCTTCAATTTTGACGAAAAGGGTTAGCCAAGGTACAATTCATCAACGCCAGACGTATTATCTAATAATGTTTGTGGTGAATTACATGCGCTGTTCGGGAAAGTAACATACGTATAATGTTCTCTAATTCTCTCTTCACATTGTGTGAATTATTATTTTTATTAGCTAGAACTTATGATTATTTAAGTTGAGTTACTTAGAGTTACAGATATTTTATAACTTTTTATGGCTAACTATCTCTAAATGCAATACGAACGCCTTATAGGGTTCTTTGTATATCTGTATAAGGACGTCTGTCAAGGAGACCTGAAAGATACTTCCCGCTGACATAGACTTATAAAGTGGTTAGATAGTACTCATACAATGAAAGTGAAGGGAAACATCCAAGACACGATAATTTATAGTTATATCACAGAAAAAAACAATCGCATACTAACTTATGAGGACTATAACTATATAAGGAATTATGTCCTTGTAATTTATTTCATACAAAATGAGTCACCCCCGCGCAATGTGACGCCTGCAAATGCAAGTCAACTTTTTTATAATTATAGTCATGTTCGTAGATCCCGTTTGCACGGAACCGTGTTATACGAGATCGAATTGCAGTCCATCAGTTTTTCAGTAGAAATAAATATATACTACACGTGTTTAATATTGTCAGATTTCATAGCTAAAGTGTCAGAAGGAATTTAATATTATTTTAATTGAAAATATGAAATGTGTTACGTTGTGGGAGTAGAATGTTAACTTAAAGAATGCTCATTCACTCCGCTGTATGTCTAATAATTGTTATTAAATCGATCCTCTATTTAATTTTAAAGTAAAGCTATGAAATAATTGTCTAATTTGGAACAATCTTATAGGAATTGCTTTAAGCATACAGAAAAAATGTATAGAAATACTCAAAAAGTTTTGTGTCGATATTGTGAAAATTTTCACACAGTATACAATCCTCTTCAAGAATTGTTTCCATGATTTTTTTTTCCTTTCCATTCCACATAATGTCTAAGATATACACATCAACATTTCACGCATACGAAGTTAAGAGTAAAGGCTAGTTTATTTTATAATTGATGCAGAACCAATAAATATTTATAATAATTATACTTGCGTGAAAAAATATAGATCCACTTCATGGACATTTTAATATATTTCCTCGTTGTATTAATTTTCTGGTGCTCAGTGATATGCCCCGCTGTGTTCTATGTTGATTTCAACCCAATAAATATGCATCTGCATCGGCATATTTGTTTTGCGGATGTTCATAGGCGTCGGAAGTTTTAAAAGACTAAAAAGGCACTACGTTTTTTTTTTAAATACATACAGGAAAAATTTAACTTAAAAGTTAATAAAATCCTTGTTGATTAAGATTTATGGTTACTTCAATTTCAGTTGAAGTTTTAATACCAGATATTCCAAGTAAGGGCTCTCAATTAGTATCACTGGTGCCCTGTGCTGACATGCCACATTGCTGAAGAGCCTGTGTCGCCATAGTAGAGAGGTGGCCGACGGCACCCGCGTGGTTTCAGTGGTTATTCGGTATAGCTGCAAGCCCCACACACCTACGGTATCCTACCCAAGGCCGGTAGCAGTGCGTAAAGCATCTGAAAAAAAAAGTGGCAAGTGTTACTGAAACAGGCTAGGTTGAGTCCCCACCATGATTCTAGCAGACAAACGACCAGGTTTTTAGTGCTGCCAGTAGTCTTAAGATGTGATCGGCGGCTTGTCAATCCATCACAAGAGAGCAATACATAGTTTGGCATGGTACAATGGAGGATTTTCATCATTGCGCCTTGCTCCGAGGGCAGTAGCGGCTGTTTCTCCTGCTTTTGTCCTCTCCCCTACTCATAAGTGGGGTTCCCTTTTGTGATAAGATCGTTAGTTACAAAGGGCAGCCTCCTCAGTTCAACTTGCTTTATATAAGGCACTGGATTCAACTACTAGACCGCACCACCGCTGCGTCGCGGCTTGAGCCACGTAGTGTGTTATTATACCTATATGCCCTACAACACACCACGTGGTAAGCAGCAAAAGCGATATTTCCTTGCACCACAGCTTCTTGAACTTAAGTTAAGACGATATCTGTCATTGTACGATATTTTAGACCTATGACCGAGTATTTTCTTATGTACAAAATAGTATAAAGGTGCTTTTAGTTCTTAAAGCTTTCCCGTTTCCTTAAACATATTTCTTGGGTGGAAATAAACAGACAATACAGCGGAGCAGAGCTCTGAGCACCAGAACTACACAACGAGGATATCTTAAACATAAATAAATCGTCTTGTCCTCTGTTTTATCGCTTCAAAAATCTGAAGGAATGTTTTTGATTTTTTAAATTTTAATGAATCCTGTCGGTTTGTTGTTTTTAAATGACAATCTTGGGAACTTTTTCACCAGTATGAGCCAGTATGATCTGAATGAGTCGTGATAATGTTTTAAAAACATATAATACTGATGTCGTATATGTTCGGAGTTTTTGTATGTCTGTAACATTATATTTTTGTATAATAATTAGTGGCAAGTTATTACAAAATCCATTTATCTATGTTACGAGCGAAGTTTTTCACAAGTTCTTTAAAATAATTTTACTTCCTGGCAGCAACATTTTAGGCTCTCGCTGCCTACACCATTAAGGAACTGACATGAAAATGTGTTGTTATTGTTATTTTATTTTAACTTCATACTATTTTTGCAGGACATAAAATTTTGGTTACAGCAAAGACAACGATAAAGGTAAAAAGAAATAATAGCGCAGGCAACATAAAAATGCACATTATATAAGGCTCTCACTGAAAACACTTTTTACTCACCTGGCGATGAAAATCTTCACACGAGTTTATAGCGAAGGTTTAATGCCACACAAATATAAAGAAGCATGATCTGTAAGGTGTACACATTTGCCTTACAATTACGGGTAATTTGTGTTATCTGTCTCTAAGTGTAATACTAGTATACTAGCTTAAAATTTATACCACGGGAACAATTCGTTTCTTCCAGATATAAACAGATTATTATATTATTCTAGAATCTAGATCGTAAATTATATTTGTGCCATCCAGAATTGAATATGTCAATTTTCGATGAATTATTTGTTCGTTAATGATATAAATGTATCAATAATTGACATGTCTGCAATATTTTGTATGTATAAACTCACTCGTTTATATTAATAGTGGGATGATAGTGACATTCAGTTGATTAATAGTAATATAATATGTTATAGGCGAATTGTTGATTTGCATTTAAATTTGATGTTATCGCGGTTTATCTGATTTCCAGTAGAGTTGTATATATTTTATCTTAGCGTGAGTTGGGAAAATGAAGGTGGTTCCTACACAACAGTATGCGTAACTAATATTTCATTTCATACAACCTATATGTTAAGGGAACTTCCATTTCGTCGTGTAATTTCTATAGTATTCATATATATCATGTCATCCGAATAAGTATATTTTATTACTATTTCTGTATAATATTGTTCAGGTAGAGGTAGTGCCATGTTGCGTAGGAGGAGGTAGTGCCATTGCATATTGCATGACACTACATGACTCGTATGCAACGGAATTGGGTCGGCACGACCACATAATACCGCCGTAAAGTTACAACTTAGTATTGACTTTGTGAGTACCCGGTGGCCCATGGGGGAGGGAGGGAGGTCAACCTATTGGCATAGTAATTAATTGGATGTTCATGGGCGTCGGTAGACGTAAAAGGCTCCGATTTCTCGTTTGCCTCCCTATTCCATAAAAAAATCAATATCGTTTTATGTTTACAGCTACGTACTAAGGGATTCCCATTTACATTTTGGACTCAGAATCCTAAGAACATTATTCGTAGAAGAAAAAAAACAAATGTAAACATAAAATTCACGGTGTATTATTTTGTGTCACAGCCTGATTCTAGATATGTTGCTTTCATTTTCTCCATTACACACTTTTCTCTGGAGGCATGAATATATATATGACGCACTCAGACTGGGTAACTTTTATAAAAAAAAATCCTGCAATAAGATTTATAAAATACACAGGCATCTAAGCATTGTTTACCATCAGCATTATAATATAAAGATGTTATGAGAGATGCAGAACTTCTTTGAAATTTCTATCACACATTCTCATGGAAAGTTATTGAGTAACTTGATACTGGTATACGCGCCTAATATAATGTTACTTTTTAGCAAATGGTGATGAAACGTCATGTCTTTTTGTGTTATTTCAATTACCTTTGACGTATAAGTAAAATGTCAGTATCAACAAAATTCGAAGTGAAAAAGAAATGGGGAATGTGAGTTGCAACACGGCCGCTCGCTTACATACCGCAAGTACACCAATGAAGACTAGTTTCGGGCACTAATAACACAAGTGACAACTTTCTTAAAATATGTGTCCCTATTCTAAGGAACTATAATATTAATTATTTTTTATAGTATTGGGTGACAAACGAGCAATTGGAGCCTTACAACGACTACCGACGCCTATGAACATCAGCATATTATGCTGACGAGTTGCCTTTTCATCCCGTCCAATGGGCCACCGGCTACTCACAAACCACACGAAACGCGGTATCAAGGGAGCGAGAGGTACCTCCCCGGTCGTGCCGGCCCAATTCCGTTGCATAAGAGGATGTAGAGTCATGCATCATGCAAGACACTACGTCCTCCTATGCAGCATGACAGTACCTCTTACAAATTTAAATTCACCGGCTCAAGCTACATTTTGATAGCGTAGGGCTCGCGGTGCGATATGTACTGTGCGGATACGATCCATTGATTGGTTATATTTTATTATTACCTACTAAATTATGTAGTCGACATAATTACTCTTGTACTAATTTTATGTAAAATTTAGTACAGCTTGACGTCTGTAAAGACAACTGCCTGTTCTTACTGGAGGTTTGCCACTACCATTAAAACCAACGCCCAGCAGTCATATATTACCACTCAGAAAACATACTGGTCAAAGCGCTTTAAGATCACAAGTTAGACAGAAGCCTATGAAACTCTTTAATCCAATGTTACCACTCGAAACTTAACCGGCAAATGACAAGCACCATGGACTAACTCAACTAAAACACCCCATCTATATATTTTCATCCAATGTATAAAGGAACGATTATCGAAACACTATTTCCGAGTGGACCACTTACATTGTGCAGTTTTTAAGGGTCACGGCATTTTCAGCAGCAAACTCACTAATTTCATACTGGTGGTCGTTCCACAAACTGCACATGAATATTTGAAACATCCCTACGTATACAAGCTCGGCATCGAGAAAATGATGGCCTTAGTGCCTCGAATAGCAAGCACGCTACTGTGGCTGATTTTTCTCTGGTCTAGTCAGACTACTGCTGCAGTAACACACTATAATATATCTTGCACTGCTTGCTATTCTATAATGAGACGAGTATTGTAGCGGATATTTATTAGACAGAAAAAAGATTAGTAAGAGCCTTAATGCCGACCTGGGCCGGCACGACCTTCCGCTCACATGGTACCGCCGTCAAGTGTCGTGTTATCGTGCAGTTTGTGACTAGCCGGTGACCCATTGGATAACTATGAGCGTCGGAAGTCGTCAAATAACACCGATTATAAATTTTAATAGCATTAAGGTGTTAATTGAAATAACAAACGCGAACGAGCTTATAAACACAAGTATACACGTATCGCATAAAATAGTTATCACTGTTATCAAAGCCACTAATTTGTAGTATCGAGAATTGTTAGCACGCCCTAATAGACACTTAATTAGACACAATAACACAACTGAATTAACACAAATATGAGAAAGCGCTACATTGTTTTCGGTGTGATCTGTGGTAATTCTGGTATCTAACTAATACCTATAAATAAGCCATTATTTTATATATATTTATATGTAATGTGAATATCGGAAATAGTTCCAAAGATTTTCATAATGTCAAGTATAGAGAGATATTCAGTGAAAACGAATGGATGTAATTAGGTTTCATTTTCAGAAAACGTCGTTTTGTCTCTGTATTCAAGCTAAGAAATATTCTTCATGAAGTGTTGTAATGATATTATAGCAGTATAATATCATTGGAACACTTAAACATATAAAAAGTACCTTCTATACAATCATCTTCATCATCATTATCATCCCTTATCGGTTCACTGCTGGACTTAGGCCTCTTTTAATGAACGCCAAGACGTCCGATCTCCTGCTACTCACATCCAACTCGGCTATTGCACTGTGATCGTCTTTATAATATTTCCATTCAAATATCAATGCAATTATTAACAGCTTTTGAATCTAAAGTTTCAGAATGTATCAAATCTCTGCTATCATAGTAGTTCTAAATTTTAAATTCTTTTCTGGTCACTTGAAGTTTATGAACCTTTAATTGTCATATTTATACAATACATCTTACCTAGTTATAAAAGGCTAGCAAAATCTAAATATTTAACCGTAAGGTATATAGTACATTGTTGTAAGCGTTAAACTGTGTCACTAATAGTTTAGCGAAGACAACACCAAGACGCCAGATGTCGGAGAGAACGTTACCGGCGTAATTCCGTGCCAGACAACCGTGCCGAGCAACGACAATGAGTATCGGACTATGTCTATCGGAATCACTTGACATTAATATTCGAGACTCCACGTTCCATAATTTTCCAGTAAATACGTATTTACTAATTACGTTGCAGGCGCAAAACCGACATTCCCAAGAAAAAAAACTTGTTACTTGGTTACCACTTTCCATACGGTTTGTATGAATCCGATTTTTTCAATTGAAAGGATACATTGAACCAACCGGCGGTTGATCAAAATTATGAAACCATTTGTGGTGTCAGGTAATCTGACTGCTTGCTTGCTTTACCTTTGTGTAATGAAACACAGTCATAGAATTCAAAAGTATCTAATTATATAATGACGTTGCAACTGAAGAGGCTAAAGCCTGGTACTTCCTATCCTGATCACTGCTGTTTACGGAGGTACATCTAAATGTTATAAGTTACAGGATATAATAGATAATGGCGTCGCCAAATTTTTCATAACCATTCCGTTCCCATGGAATTGAATCCCTTACTATTGGTACGATTTTATAAATTGCTAGCAAGTGTAAATCGAAAAGAATTATTAGGGTCAAATCGGGGCAATGTGACCCTAATAACACTTTTCGATTTTTATTTATAGTATAGGAGGACAAACGAGCAATGCAACAACTACCGACGCCCATGAACATCAGCATAATGATGCCAATGCATTGGCCTTCCCCCACACAGAAGGGGCCACCGGCTACTCACAGACCGCATGAAACGCGACATCGTAGGTGTCACTCTACGGCGATTTCAAGTGAGCGAGAGGTACCTCCTCGGTCGTACCGGCCCAATGTCATTGCATAGATGGATGTAGTGTCATGCAGCATGCATGTCACTATCTCCTCCTATGTAGCATGACACTACCTCTTACAAATTATCACACACCGTTTGAAGTAATAAAAAAAAATCTTTTGGCCCTTACACTCCTCGAGGAATATTCATGCCAAATTTCGGTCCGTTCATTTGAGCCAGTCACTCAACAACGAAAGATTTTTATACAACGAGTCTGGCTTTGCTGTAGCAGTTATAATTTTTTTGTTACACGAACCAAATAAAGCCCTTACTTTAAGTTGATTAAAATATATAACTGTATCAAAGCTCGCTTAAACCACAGGACATTTCTATACATATGAGAAACCTTTTTATAATACAGGTGAAACGGTTTTACAAGACACGAATAAGGAGACGACAACGCTTACACATTGAAATATCGATGCGGCAAGACTACGTCTTTCAATATCCGGCAAACAAATACACAAACTCAACACGGTATTGTTATCATCACACCCACAAGCTACCTCCGTCAAAACGTCTTCAATCCATTGATCTACATTGTATATTAAGAATGAGATAATGGAGGTGACACGGTCCACAGTAAGTTTTTCAATTTACAGTATTCCAAATGACTCTAATAACTTATGTAAACTCGCATTTGATACTGCCATGAAACGTTTCCCTTAGATTAATGCCTTTGGTTCTCTTGGAAATAAATTGCTCACCCCACAGTGTCGATACAATGTTACAAATGCCAACTCTTATTGGTGTGGCTATTCGATTCTTTAATAAAAGCGGCTATAACAATAACAAACTATAATTAATTTGGATTGTTACTGCTCTGCACTAATTGTGTATACACATGTGTGTGTGTGTGTGTATGTATACACTTCATATTAAATATACCTGTAATTTATTATAAAACCTAAGAGTAGTTTAAAAATAGTTCCCTTAAACTTTCTGAAAGTGGTTTTTGCTCTAGCATTTTATAAATCCAGTTAAATGTATAACTGGACTGATTTAAATACTTGTTGTGGAGTATTTTTATTAAATATATTGTTGTAGTAGTTGTTTTTGAAAACACGTATACGCATTAGTAACTGATTCATTCTTTTAATTTAACATTACCTGAATATTAATTCGAAAGGTAAAATAAACGCTCTTATAACTTTATAAAAGTGCGTGAACAGGGGATCCCCTGGATACAATACGAAGAAATAAGTTTTACTTATTTGTAATAAATATTTTTCACTATGAAACTAAGTAAAGTATTCGGTGACATATGGCACGATGTTGAAAGAGTTTCTATAAAATAAGTTTGCACCAGTAGGATAATTTCAAGGTATATAATAGTCAGTGCTGTTTGAAAATACAGGCGTTATTGTTTTAACTGAACTCTAATTTCGATTGCGCGGTAGGAGAATATTAATCCTGCATATTTTTCTTTTGAATCAACTGAAAAGAAAAAATTTGATTGCTTACTTTAAAGGACAGTATACCTTCATAAAAATATAATATTTCTGTTATTCCCATTATCCATTGATCATATAGTTATTATTTATATAACGTTGATTAACGTGCTTTATAGAGAATTTTGTACACTAACAATCAAAATGATATTAACTATACGTGTATAAAAGCATTTAAAACTTATGCATTTAAAATGCGTACTAATATTATAAGTGCAAGAGTCTTTATATAATCACTTGGAATATATGTTACGCGAGTGCACCGTGGGGCACAGCTGCAACAGTAGCATTATATAATTTATGAATTATAGGTGGTTACTGACTATATGTTACTGGTTACTTTAAGTAAAAATATATTGTATTCTAAAGTAAGAATATATTATATATAGCGTATAGGATAGAGAATAAACGTTCATCAGACGACCCGTGAACCGCCGACACGTCTGACCCCTCTTCAACCAAATATCGAATATATATTAAATTATTTTATTACTTACCGATAGTCATATATATTTATACATAAAATTCATATGCCATCAGATAGAATTATGAGTTACATTTACAATTTTGCTGCTCATATTTTACACAAAAGTTCAGTATCGTTTTCATAGAATGAAACCCATTAGCTCACCTTTCGTTATCTACTAACACTAGAACATAGCTGTACAAATTAATGTAGGTCGTTAGATCACCTTTAAACCGTACGTTTGTATTTCGCAACAGTAACTGAACGGGCAGATATATTATATGCCATCAGGTGTCCCACATGAACTATAATTTTAGATCACCATATTATGCGCAAGTTTCTGTTTATCTGTAGATTGAGTACTGAGATTATGTTGGATGAACCAAGACGTACGTTTAATTTAGTGCCGATATCTTGCAAAGGGTATATAGAGCCGCATATTCCTAGTCGAAACAGGTGCTGGATGTTATTATGTTAACCGAATAAACAGCTCTAATGTGTGCAAAAGGCATTACAGTATATGATTATAATACACATATATTAAAGTGATTATATTACAGTATACATACATGAAAGTGATTATAGTATAAACACATCAGAGTGATTCATGTGTGTTGTATGACGATCTCGTCGCCGCTTGCAGTTCTATTTGATGGGCCAAGTCTCCAATAGATAAAAGGACCTCTCTTTATTTTGATTACACCTACTTGTTTTGCATAACGATTGAGTTTTTTTGAGGTCCCCAGTAGTGTATGAGGCTCGCGGTATTTCAAGTGTCAAATACCCATAAATATCACCGGGAGTGCCATCAGGGCCGCTTTTGGTGTGGTGCCCCGGAACAACAAATCATCAGGGCACCACAAAGGCTAATAAGCCGCCCTACCTCCTGTTCTTTAGTCCTCTCTTCTTATAAGAGGAGTACAAGGAGCAGTCTCTTCCTCGGTCCAATTGGCTCCGTCTGGTTCCATCACTTGAGTTATTCGGTCAGCCTTAGCTAGCAAACATAGTGTCAAAATCACGACTTACTCCTCACAAATAAGTCTAAAAGTAAACTTTTCTTCGTTGTGCGAAATAAAATTTATAAGAGAAATTCAGAAGCAGAGTATTCACCTTAACCAAAAGATTGCCGCGCTAAAGCGTCTGAGAGGTCGCAGCTAGGAAACGACTAAGATATGACTTGCACTTAAGCATAGTTTGTAATGGGAACACTTTGAAAGCAAGAAAAAACGTTTGTGTTAAAACGAAAGGTCTGATAAAATGGTCAATTTATAAGATAAACTTGGTTTTTCTAACGACTAGTCGCGTACTAACCTGTTCAAGTAATACGATAAGGGCCTTATTGACGTTTAGTAAAAAAGAACAAATGAATGTACAGTGAGAACGAAACGACTCCATTTATACATGACCCGTTCAAGAGGGTTAGACTATAGTTTACATATGCACTAGAACAATGCGAGTTCACAAGCCGTAATTGATTTTTCATATCAGATGTACTTGTTTCTTCAAAACAGTTTCAAAATGAAAATTAAAAATATTTTTCAATATCACTATGTCGGGATTAAAGCAGTATAGAAACTAGCCGAATTGGACTAGCAGGACCGAGGAGGTACTTCTCGATCACATGATACTGTGATTCATTTACGCATTCAAACGGTTGCCTAGAGTCCTTATGCATGCAAATCCATAGTCTCTAATGGGAACTTATTTTATGGTCATTTTTAGAATAAAATAATTTGCTAAACATATTTAATTGCTCCAATGCTTTGTAGATTCGCCTAGGTTTATTAAAATTTAATTTTATTGTTAACATTTATTTTTATTTTGTTACTAGTGCTGTTTCGAATTTAAATCGAATATCGCCAGAGTCGCTTTGATGAATAAACCCCATAAATTTAACGACAAGAACAAAGCACACGCGATAGCAAAATAATTCCGTTTTTGTGTTCTTCTAGTGATAGTGAATTGATCCGTGGCGATCGGAAGAATTACGCAACGTTTGTTCTTGTGGTGTTAGGTTGATAAATGTTAACGTATAGACTTCATGTGCGCAGATGTCTAAATATTTTTTATTTTGCCTCTAAGAAATTGCAGCAGAACTCGCATGTTTTACTAGGAAATCATGTTTACAAGGAAGCAGTGCACTGGAACTAAAGTGAAGACTTTTATTAAAAAGATTTTACGTGCTTTGCTCTTTGAAATAATCTTTTTAAAAATATTCTTCACACAATGTGCTTGCAAATGTTACAATAACCTTTTATTTTTAGCTACAAAAATACGAATTCAGATTTTATTATGGCCAGACCTTTTGCTCATATAAAGCCGGCGCGATTCGTCCTATTTGTCAGTCCACAGTGGCCCATTAGGGGGAAAGAGACCTAAACTTCTGCAAAACGTTGACACGGATACTTTTAAACAAGAGGTGGTAGTTACCAAAAGACTGCTCGGTTGCCTCCTTATACTGTAATTAATACAAAAATAAAAATTCCTTCTACTTAAAATCTTACTAAACTCGAAAAAAAAATAATTTGTATATACATAGACAAAACGGTATGATTCTTTGTGTTTTGCAGTCGGGTAAAAATGACCAAGTAAGTATAACATCGTATAGATACAGGAAAGTGACAAATTATAAATGTCCTAGGGCTTTCATTAGGTGTAACGTTGCGTCATTTGTCTCAAGCCAAACGCCACGTACTCCGCTCTCTAGAGGCGACACCGAGCACCTTTGTGTCTTCTACGCTTATTTATCAAGCGGATTCTTCGATCAGAATTGTAAAGCTATTTTATTATTTTTCACTTTTATCTATTACATCTGTCCATACTCCAGACCACACCACGGCTTATAAGAGTATAGATCATAGAGATACCTATGTTTATCATCATCAGCCTTTATCAGTTCACTCCTCTGCCTCTTTTAGTGACAGGAAGACGAACGGCCGCATTCATTGAGGATCGACTATTTACGTAAATTGGTCGAATGAGATGTGATAATCGACTATTTTACAGAAACTTGGAAAATAGTCGAATGACACATCGTATTCCTAAACGCGCCGTCCACTTCAAAGAATTATTGGCCCATCTGCCATGTGTCCTTCTGAACTATATCTGTACTCGTACATATATTCTAAAATGAATTCTAAAAACGTTTTTGTGTAAAACATTAGATTTAAATATACACGTGTCATCTTCGTAGATTTCTCTTTACTACTGTCAAACTTGATAAGGCACTAGAAATACACGTAAGTATTAAAATATCTCCACTGAAGTACGTAGCTTTAGGAAGAAAATGTTACACTGTTAATTATTGTTAGAACACGTGGAGCATAATAATAATCCGGCCACTTTTAGCATTTCTTTATTGCCACCGGCCTCTGAGGCCCCACAGATTAAACTGGCAACTCATGAGTCGAAAACAAAATATCCTCAACAAGTATTTATGGCGGGTTCGAAAATTAATGCTCTTTGTTCTCACCTTAATTAGAGAAATAAAATCTCTCTACCAATTACATAGTAATCAACAAAATAAAACCCCCACGAGATTCTTCTTTGTGCGGTACGAACGACCTCTATTTCTTTTACAGCACAAGGGGGCAGACGAGCAATCGTAGCCTTTCGATAACTACCGACGTTGCCCGCTGTCACTTCACGCGGGTATCAAGTGAGCGAGAAGTA
This sequence comes from Eumaeus atala, assembly GCA_017140195.1. Lineage (NCBI taxonomy): Eukaryota > Metazoa > Arthropoda > Insecta > Lepidoptera > Lycaenidae > Eumaeus > Eumaeus atala. Next base: position 409,105 of record JAFELO010001010.1, on the reverse strand, counting down.
ATTCCCCGGTCGTGCCGGGCCAATTCTGTTGCATAGGAGGACATCCTCCTGTCATGCACTGTGCATGGCCCTTCCTCCTACCATGCGGCATGGCACTGCCTCTTCCAAAAAAATGGTATAAATTATACGCGACAAAAACCGCGGTATACTAGTATTATCTTCAGGGACAGATAACACAAATTACCCGTAATTGTAAGGTAGATGTGTACACCACACAAATCTTGCTTCTTTATATTTGTGAGGCATTTAACCTTCGCTATAAACCAGTGTGATGACTTTCATGGCCAGGCGAGTAAAGAGAATTTTCAGTGAAAGCCTTATATAATGTGCATTTTTATGTTTCCCGCGCTATTATTTCTTTTTATTTTTATCCTTTTCTTTGCATAATCAAAATTCTATGTCCCGAAAAAAGTAGTATAAAATAAAATAACAACGACAACAACACTACTTCTGTGCCGCATGTCACTAGCGCGTCCTCTTATCATAAGAAGGGACAAAAGCTGCAGGAGGAGGGCGCTTAGTGGTAGTGTAGGGACCGAACAGAAGACAGTGTTAGAAACTTGACTCCAATGCACTGCTTTGATGTCAGCATGTTTTTTTTCTTTCACATCCGCACGACGACTATACATAACGACTCACACGAATATCAGTTGTTTAATGAACTTGCCGGGCTCGTTGCGAAATTCAGCTGTGCAATCTAATTAGCATTAGCAAAAATGTTAAAAAAATACCATTAAATATCTGCATTATACGTTCAAATAGTAGTTATAGAATTGGGGAGAGTAATTAAACACGTGTTTAAGCCACTCATATATACGGAGACTGGTTATACAACGGACGTTATTTGAGAACACATAATTATTTATCTACCCTCACTTATTCCTATATCATTAGCCATCAAACATTACACAAAGAAAAAGTACCTCAATAACTTTCATGTGCATCTACATGTTTTCTGTTGTATACTTGGGCCCTTAACACAGTACACGCGTATGGTTACGCCGCCTCGTATCTGTGCCGCTTACAGTGTTGTTCGTATTCCATTATGTTTTTCGTCTCACTGATGCCACATACGTAAGCTCCATTGGATAATTACACAACGGTGTGGTTTTAACAAGAATTTTTTCCACTCATTTATTTGAATTGAAAGAATGTACCTTCTAAATAATACAACATCTCAATGGTTAACATTATTAAATGACTGCCTGTTAGCATACCATTACTCGGAACCTAGGAACGTATGAACGTACATAAATTTTTATGTTCCTCGCTATAAACGCAACGGTAGTCTTGATAAATCTCACGTAACACATTTATACATATAATTCAACAACAACAAGAACACACCTTCACACTAGCTCCCTAATGGGGTAAACAGAGAGAATGGACTGTCATATTGTAAAACAAAGTCTCCAAAATTAGTCTGTCTGTATAACAATAATAATAATGATAATCGTTTATCTCAGACAAGTCAATCGTTTAGTCCATATTTGGTTATGCAAATAATATTACAAAATATAAAAAAATACATTTACACATTGGTTTTAACGTACAAATTGTCGCGTCGTCATACGAAAAAACGTCACTGAGTAATAATGTGCACACAGTGTTTGAAAGTGTCAGTCTTATATAAGCGGTCATGCGAATCGTTTATGATACCGTGATAAGTAATAACAATACTATATGTGATTGATTTCCTCCTTGTAGCCGAGCGGATCACTAGTTAGTAAATATTTAAACAGTAGAATTTTATGTTTTCAAATTTAAAATTAGGTTATATTTGAAACTATTTGATAAAAGGATGTTGAAGATGTATTAGTAAACCACCACACTAAGAGTCTGCGAATGTTTGTATCAGCTTGAAATTGTACCGAGAGCTCAGAAATTGCTTGTTCCTTCAAAATGGAGATGTTGTTTCACACTCTAAACATGCTTACGCATAAACTAACGTCATGGCAATGTCACAGAGTGAAGCTCCACCTTTATTCCTTCTGAGAAATGAGTGGTATTGATGCTGCTTCCTTGGTGCTACGTTGTGTTTAGGGTTCTGTACGTCAAAAGTCGTCTGTCAAGAAAACCGATAGGGTACTTCCTGACACTTAGAATCATAAAATTTGGCTTACCGAACTTTATGATTCTAACTTTCGGGAAGTCTATCAACTCTTAATTTTAGATAATGGATATAAAAGAACCGAAGCGGAAACATGATAATTTATCATAGATTAAGACCATAACAAACTTATATTTGTGGATAGTTTCATACGAATCTATCTAAGTATTGGTATACTCCAGAAAATATAACTTTGTAATTTTTATAGGTGATTTATTAATAGTAGTAGGCAAGCTCCTAGGAAAGTGAGCACATAAAACGAAACGAGACGCACTACGCCGGTGTTAAAACTTTATATTAGGTGTATAACAATATCTGCACATAAAAAATCGGTTACGGTCTCAACTGGAACAGCTCCTGCTCTAAAGGTACAGTAAACGCGAGAGTTCCGCTGTTTTCTATGTTATTAAGTCCTTACATATTATGAAATTGCCTTTTTTCGTACTGCCCACAATAATCGCGAATATTCTCCTCTTTGGTAAGGAATTCCAAATTTTCATTTGTACAGCTATTTACTGATGTATTTGTCCTTCGCTGACCGTCATTCACTTGCTTTTTTCTTCTGTTTTTTTTCTGTTTGCGTCACTCATTTTCCTAAATAAGAAACTAACAATATTGCATTACTCACGAGTACCGCCGTGGCACTAGTGCTGCGGGAACAACCCGAGGGATGAATGATGTGTATGGCGGTCGTGTTGCAAAAGAAAACACAGTTTGTTTTTAGTTCCAACGTATTCGTTCTGGAAATTTCGACCTGCAGAGCAAGCCCCGTGGATTGCTTGAGACCCAAGTTGATAATTAAGAGTTGAATAAGGCTATAAAACTGCTTTAATTCACTAGAAGCAAATTGGGAAGACTTTTTTTTTGTAAAAGCTTGAAAGGTGCGGTACCTCCAGAATTGACTGAAGCAAACCGGCAAACGCGCCTCGACTGCTGCGTTACATTACTAAACCGGCACAATAATAAAGGTATTTTAAACCAAATCATTACCTGTGATGAAAAATAGATTTTTTTAAGTTAATCGAAAGTGCTCAGCGCAATGGGTGGATCCTGGCCGGCCAGCTAAATCCTGCACCAAGCGAAAGTTAACCCCAAAAAAGTTACTTGTAAGCGTTTGGTGGACTAGTGCCTGTATTGTTCATTACAGTTTTCTCAAACCACTTGACTTTTTTTTCAATAGTATAAATCCTAAATATATAAAATTTCTTAAATTTATAGTAATATTAAATATAAATCCGTTGCCTAGTACCTGTACACAAGTCCTTACGGTACTTATCAGAATATTGGGCTTAGGTGCCTACTAATATAATATGATAAGTCCACAGATATCATTATTACATTTTTATAGAATATGAGCATCCACATAATTTCGGTGCCGATGCATTGCCCTCCTCCCCTCTCTCCCTAAATCATTTAAACCACAGGAGATTGTTTATACATATCAGAGAGAGTTTCATATAATACAGGTGAAAAGGTTTTACAAGACATGAAGTAAGGACGTCAACGCGCACACGTAAATACCCATGCGGCAAGACTACGTTTTTCAAAATTCGGCAAACAAATACACAAACACAACACGGTATTGTTATCGTCACACCCACAAGCTACCTCCAACGAAACGTCTTCGTTCAAATCCATTGATCTACATTGTATATTAAGAATGAGATAATGGAGGTGTCACGGTCCACAGTACGTTTTTTCATTTACAGTATCCCAAATGAATCCAATAGCTAATGTAAACTCCCATTTGATACTGCCATAAAACGTTTCCCTTAGATTAATGTCTTAGGTTCTCTTGAAAATAAAATGTTCGCCCTACAGTGTTATGTCAATACAAAATAACAAATGCATAATCTTATTGATGTGGCTATTCGCTTCTTTAATAAAAGCAGCTATAACTATTCTAAACTATAATTAATTGGGATCGTTACTGCTCGGCAATAATTAGATTGTATACACTTCTTATTAAATATACCTGTAGTTTATTATAAAACCTAAGAATTATTTTTAAATAATTCTTAGGTTTTATTTTATGAAATTTAATAATTTCCTTAAGCTTTATGAAAGTGGGCCTTGTTCTAGCATTTTATAAATCCGGTTAATAATATAACTTGACTGACATTTAAATGCTTATTGTAGAGTATTTTGATTAGATACATTGTTGTTGATAGTAGTTGTTTTTGATAACACGTATACACATTAGCAACTGCTTCGTTCATTATTATGTTAAATGTTACCTGAATATTAATTCGAGAGGTACATAAACTAACCATTTATATGGACATCCACATAATTACTATGCGTTGCCCTCCTATACCGCCATCGGCTAAGTTGTCACTTTACGGCGATATTAGAGGTATCTCCCGGGTCGTGCCGGCCCAATTCCGTTGCACAGGAGGACTTTTTTATAACTTTATAAAATTGCGTGCACAGGGGATCCCCTGGATACAAAAAATCACAAGGTCTAAACCGGCCCGGGCCAGCCGAGCCGTCTCCTTGTAAGACTTATCCCGAGCGTGCACAAGGGTGTCATCCGCGTAGCAAATGGCACCCACACCGGGGAGGGGACAGTCACGCAGGACTCAGTCGTACCCGACGTCCCACAGGATTGGTCCAAGCACGGAACGCTGCGGGACGACACGCCCGAGTCGCCGCCACTCCACGGACCCTGACTGATTTTCAAGAGCCACTCTGCGACGCATCCGCATACGCATTACGCATCCTCACGAGATAAGGAGGCACCTTGAAAAATTACACTGCCTCCCGTATCACACTGTGCGGGTGACTGTTGAATGCGTTCGTGATGTCCAACACCGCGACCACCACCTCCCCCCTGTGTACCCCTTCACCCGTAGGTAGTAGGCGTTTTAGGGCGTTGATCTTTGACCGGTGTGCTCGAAACCCAAATTGTGACTCTAAGAGTTCCGGGACCCGTGCCCTCCTCCAAATGCTGAACGAGACGGCAGGCCACAATCCCTTCTAAAGCCTTCCTTCTCTCAGCACCACCGGTCGAATCGACGACGCCGAGTCCATGGCCCGCCTAGCCTTTGGAAGCAGGCAGAATCGATCCTCCTTCCATGCCCCCGGGAATTTACCGGACCGTAGGCAGCGGTCAAAAACTTCCCGGAGGCTATCTCCGAGGTGCACGAGCGAGATCGCTAGCACTCTCCCGTGCACCCCGTCTGGATCTGGCGCCCTCTTCTTACTCTGGAGGCGACGTCCGACGTCTGCCAAGCCATCCTGGGGGGCGTGAAGCCCACGGGTATGTTGGGGAATAATTCCCCGACGATCCTCCCTAGTTAGCCTGACCCGGCTATTTCGGCCCTTCACCAATAGAGCGCCCGCCGCTGGGGCGGCACCTTCGCGAAGCTCTGCACACCGCAATTAATGCGTCGCAGAGCAGGTCAACTGCCTCGTCCACACCTATCTCTGACAGCGGCGGGAGACTCTAACGGCCAACAATCGCGGCCTCTGCTGCCAGTTCCCGGTTGAACCTGGTGATCGCCCAACGCGGAAACCGGCTTTGCCCCCTTCTAGACGATGACGACGACAGCGATAACGCCGGACGACTCGAAAGCGGAGACATCTCGAACCTTATGTAGCGGTGATCCGAGAGTGTCTCCACCACCGTCTCTACACTCCACCCGTCCACTCTCCGTGCGATAGCTGGCGTGGCGAACATAACCTTCATCACGGAACCTCCCGACCATCGCCCGCACGTCTGGGCTGTACCTATGTTGAGCAGGGACAGTCCAGCAACTACCACCTACATCTCCACCTCCCTTCCTTCCGGGTTCGTGACTAGGTTACCCCAAGCTGTGGACTTGCCATTGAGGTCCCCGGCCACGAACACCTGGTGTGGGACTAGCTGCCGTACCAGCGACCCTACAACGTCGGGAAATCGTTCTAGGGCCGCCAAATTGCGGTTCGGGGACAAGTATACACCAACGAAGGCAACCTCTCCCCGAACCGCCGCGACGTACCCGCGGCCCCTCTCCAGGACGACAAGGGCGGGCGCTGGTTCCAGGCCTCGTCATGATCGCCACCAAACCATCGCTGTCGAGGACACAGCACATGGCTCGGCAACGACCTCGACGTCCATGCATAACTCCGCCATGGACCGTAGGAAAAGGACCTGAGCCCCAGTGGAGTGGTTCACGTTCACCTGAGATGCCTAGCCATTTAGGACATCTCAACATCCGCCGACCCGAGGGGCATCCTTCCCTCGAATGACAGGTGACTTGCACGCCATGACCCCCACTGACCTGTCAACGTCCGCGCACACCGCGCAGTGTGCGGCGGCTCTGCAAGCGCCGACTCTGTGACCGGCCTGACACAGCGATAACAAAGTTCACCTCGGTCGACGAGAGCAAAGCACATGCTAGAAACGTGCCTCATTCTCAGGCATCTGAAGCAGTGCCTAGGGCGCGCCTGCAGGTGGTGGAAGTTGGCCCTGCTCCACCCCACTCCTATACTCCCCGGCCTACAGCCCGCTTCCTGGGCGCTACGCAGTGACAGCATCGCTAAGGCCCTTGACCTTCAGGTCCGCCTTCTTCACGGGCCTTGTGACGTCGGCCTCCTCCGCCAACACAGCGGACGTGGACGCCGCTCTTAAATCGTGCGGCGTACACGTCCGCTTTCTAGTTGTGGTGCCGGGCAACTCGAATAATCGCGCTCTGGTCGCGGACTGGTGGATCCAAAGCAGGCCGTTGCCCAGCTCTCCCAAAATGATGGCCCCTTCGGCCTTCAGAAGAGCCTAAGCGTAGGTCGCCGCCATGTCTGCCTCCTACCGTAACTTCAGGATTAGGGCCGAGGAACGAGGGAGTGAGGGTTTCGACTTCACCACCTCCTTTTTAGCCGGCGATGCAGAAGCCACCGGTTTCCCCTGCTTTTGTGCCCGCGGCGATGGTGCCACCGGTTTCTTGGGCGCATTCCACCCGACGACGTCCGTCCAGGACTCCTTCAACGGCTCCATTTCCTTGGGCTCCACTTCTGGTGCCACAGCTCTCATTCCTTGCGGCGCCACCGTCTTCGATGTCGACGTCGACGGACCGAACGCTGACCACTGCCCCTCTTTGCCCTTGCCTTTCCCTTTCCCCTTGCCTTTCTTGGCTGGGAGCACCGTCTGGTCTGGGCAGGGGCACACCTCCTCAATGGCACATTCGTCCGTCGCCGATGTTGTCACTGTCGCCACCTGCTTAGCAGCTGCTGCCCCCTCATCTCTTTTGTCACTGGCAAGTGGAGGACGATGGAAAGGGGCGGGAGCGAGGCGCAGCTCCAGGCCCGATATACGAGCATCGAGCATGTTGCCCACCATTTGCGCAACCTCTTTCATTAGGTCGGCCGTATTGAGCACAGCCGCCTCTTCTGCCGCCTTTTTCGGGACTCTTCGAAATCTCGCCTGTCGGCGTGGACTTCTACCCCTCCGTGCCCGAATAGCAGGGCATTGTCGGCGTGCAGTCGACGTACTTCATCCCCCTCCATTATGTCAACCAGGGACTCGGAAATCTCTCTCATCGACTCGGCGGCCCTCCGTATTTTGGCGGCGTAACCACCCCGGAGGTGGGTCGATTTCCTGGTAAGACCGAGGATTACGCTAAGGCCTCCGTGGTCAGCGTGATATCTTCGGCCTCACATCGCTCCAGTACTACTGGAGCGTCCACCGAGTTCACTGCCCCCATCTTTTCCTTGGGGAACGCCCATTTTGCTAGGGCCGCCTCAAATTCCTCATCGCCGGACAACTCCAACCGCTCTTTTAATGCTTAACAACCGGCTCTCCTTCCCTCCCCCCTACCCTTCCCATGTGGCTTCACCTGTTGGAAGACGTCTCCCTCCCCCCAAATCACGGCATCTCCGGACATCACTCCCGCGAGAACACCGCGGCGTTCACAAAATACTCCAACAAGAATTTACCGAAGCTTACTGTATATCGAAGTACTTTGGAAACAAAGCCAGCAACTCCAAAAAGGAGAAGGTGACTACAACCCAAGACAAGGTCAAAAGACGCAGCAACACGAACCTCAAATCGCCCCACCTTGACAAGTCGCCCACGCAGTAATGCATCGGGATCAAACGGCCAAAAATTCCAGAACCGGAATTCGGAAAAGCACCAGTCGTCCATATGGACGATCTGTGCTTTTCCCTACACAAATTTCAGAGTTACAAAAATGAAAATATCTCTGTAACCTGACATCGCACAAAAAAAAATTACATCAAAGAATCCGTCTCCAAAATACCTTGCGATAGACACCACTTACACTATGTGAAATAGATCATCATGAGATATCTATATTTATGATCCATAACTATCACCATCAGCCTTTATCAGTTCACTGTCGTGCATAGGCCTCTTTTAGTAACGAGAAGACGAAGGGATAATATAAACTTTGCTCAAACGATGGTTAGGACGTATACCTTATTTTTTTGAATACCGTAGTGTTTATTAATACTCGTAATATAAAATATAAAAGGGATTCAAGTAATTTACACGTGAGTGTTAAAATATCTCCATTGAAGCACGTGGCTTTAGGAACAAAATATCACCATGTTAATTATTGTTAGAACATGTCGAACGTAATAATAATCCGGCCATTTTTAGGATTTCTTTATGGCCGTCCGGCCTCTGAAGCCCCTCAGATTAAACTGGCAACTCATGAGCGTCCAAAACAAAATATCCTCAACAAATATTTATGGCGGGTTCGAAAATTAATGCTCTTTGTTTTCACCTTAATTAGAGATTATTTATTTTGTATATCTAAATAAAATCTCTGTGGCAATTACATAGTAATCAACAAAATAAGACACCCAGTAGGTTCTTCTTGGTGCGGTATGAACGTCCTCTACTTTTTATAGCATAAGGGGGCAAACGACCAATCGGAGCCTTTCAATAACTACCGAGGCCCATGGACATTCACATGATTGTTAGCACATGCGTTGCCCTCCTATTATCCCCCCAATGGGTCACGGGCTACTCATATACCGCATGAAACGCGAGAGCGACGCTGTCACTTTACGCCACTATCAGGTGAGGTACTTCCCCGGTCGTGCCGGCCCAATTCCGTTGCATAAGTCCTCTTCCAAAAAAATGGTATAAATTACACGCGAGATACACCGCGGTATACTAGTATTATCTTCAGGGACAGATAACACAAATTACCCGTAATTGTAAGGTAGATGTGTACATCACACAAATCTTGCTTCTTTATATTTGTGTGGCATTTAACCTTCGCTATAAACCAGTGTGAAGACTTTCATAGCCAGGCGAGTAATAAGTGTTTTCAGTGAAAGCCGTATATAATGTGCATTTTTATGTTTCCCGCGCTATTATTTCTTTTTATTTTTATCCTTTCCTTTGCTGTAATCAAAATTCTATGTCCCGAAAAAAGTAGTATTAAATAAAATAACAACAACAACAACACTACTTCTGTGCCGCACGTCACTAGCGCTTCCTCTTATCATAAGAAGGGACAAAATCTGCAGGAGGAGGGCGCTTAGTGGTAGTGTAGGGACCGAACAGAAGACAGTGTTAGAAACTTGACTCCAATGCACTGCTATGATGTCAGCATGTTTTTTTCTTTAGCGCGAATTAACCCTTACTTTTGGTCGGAGGTGACGGTAAAAGTCAATCTTCATCATTCCATGATTCACATTTCGATGTTGCCAAAATATGTTAATTATTTGTTTCACAAAAATATTAAAACATACCAAAAAATATCTGCGTTGTACGTTTAAATAGTAGTTATTGAATTGGGTAGAATAATTAAAAGCGTCTTTAAGCCACTTGTATATGCAACGGACGTTATTTGCGAAGACATAATTATTTATCTACCCTCACTTACTATTATTTCATTAGCAACATACATTACACAAAGAAGTAGCACCTAAATAACTTCCTTAACACAATACACGCGTATGGTTGTGCCGCTCTCGTATCTGTGCCGCTTACAGTGTTGTTCGTATTCTATTATGTTTTTCGTCTCACTGATGCCACATACGTAAGCTCCTTTGAATAATTACACAACGGTGTGGTTTTAAGAATTTTCTTTTTTTCATTCATTTATTTGAATTGAAAGAATGTACCTTCTAAATAATACAACATCTTAATATTATTAAATGAGTGCCTGTTAGCCTACTATTACTCGTAACCTTGGAACGAATTTTCGAACGTATATACAAAGTAACCTACGTACGAACGTACTTGATACATCGAACGTAACACAACGTTATATATATAATTCAATAACAACAAGAACACACCTTCACACTAGCTCCCTAATGGGGGGTGAACAGAGAGATTGGACTGCAATATTATAAAACAGTCTCCAAAAGCTCTCTGTATGTGTGTGATTTATTTTCTCCTTGAATCCGGGCGGATCACTAGTTAGTAAATATTGAAATAGTTGAATTTTATGTTTGCAATTTAAAATTAAGCCATTTTTTAAACTATTTGATAAAAATATGTTAAATATATATTTATAATCCACCACACAAAGGCTCTGAGAATGTTTCTATCAGTTTGAAATTGTACCGGTGAGCTCAGAAGTAACTTATTCCTTCTAACAGGAGATGTGGGTTATCACTTTAAACATAATTTAAACATTCAATAAAGTCCCCCCCCCCCAATGGACCACCGGCTACTCAAAAACCGCACGAACCGCGTCACTGAAGATGTTACTTTATGTGAGCGAGAGGTATTTCCCCGGTCGTGCCGGCGCAATTCCGTTGCACAATTTTAATTAAAATGAAAGGACTTCTGGGGTTAAAAGGACTATAGAGGTTTATTCAGACTTTTAGATACATTTATTCAATTGCTCTTCCCACATTCACAATCATGAACAAAGTTTTTATATGTGTCAGTTTATGACAATGATTAGCATTACAGTTTTTTTTATTGGTTAGTGTAAAATGAGGGTGTGAAGTCCTATCTGGTTAGTCTTAGTTGTCCGAGACTCCCGGCTGCAACTTGGATGGTCCTTAATATATATAATTATTGTTCCATAACCACTAATGTTCACGGATTGTCCTTCACTCCTTATATTCAATATTTGAAGAATGTAGTGTTTAATAAACAAAAAGAAAAAAAAGAAGGAGGAACACACAACCAATAAGATTCCCATTCCCATGAGTCATGAGCTTCATGAGTCAACTAAAATCAGGCAAGACATAAACTCTGTTACAATTAAATAGAATTTAGCATCAAACTTTCACACCTGGCATATACTATTCAAACTAAAACATTATCGATACGGTCTGTCAAATTAATAGCTATACAGATTATGTTATTACTACTATTAAAATGCACACTTACGAGAATAAAGACATTTTAACATTAACAAAGATATTTTTTTTTATGAGATATAATTTTTGTTTAATTATTTTGTATCAGGAACATATATATATATGTGTTCACGGCGCGGAAAGATAAAACTATTTAATTATGATTTGCTAAAGTCAAATAGCGTCAGCGTTAAATCAATCCGTCGTCTAAGCCACGCTGAAGAAGGAAAAGAGTGACACCTCTCGTCTAAGAGTCAAATACGACAGATAAGTAGCAAGACATAATTCCTACAGAGGAGGTGGTGTCATGCATGATACATGACACTACCTCCACCTATGCAGCATGGCACTACGTCTTCCTTTATGTCTTCTGAGAAATAAGAATGGTATTGGTGCTGCTTCCTCGGTGCTATGTTGTATTTAGCGTTATGTACCTCAAAAGTTGGTTGTCAAGAAAACCCTTATGAAGCTTCCGACAAATAGAATCATAAAGTTTGGCTTACCGTGCTTTATATTCTAACTGTCGGGAAATCTCTCAGCTCCTAAGTTGAGAGAATATAATGGATATGAAAGAACCGAAGCTGAAACATGGTAATTTATCACAGACTAAGACCATAACAAACTTATATTTGTGGCTAATGTCCTTCATATCTATCTAAGTGGTATCGTATACTCCCGAAAATATATGTTTATAATATTTTCAATTAGTTCATTAATAGTAGTAGGCAAGCTCCTAGGGAAGTGAGTACACAAAACGAAACGAAACGCACTGTAGTGTACCTGTGCTAAAATTTAATATTCTTTATATAATGCATGCTGACTTTTATCCAATATGGAACGTTATCTGCACATATAAAAAATGGTTTTGGTCGCATTTTGAACTTCTCCTGCTCTATATGTGGGGACAATAAAAATTAGAATTTAAAAAATATTTAAATAGATAGCGGCAAACAACTATCAAGTAAACAAACTTTGGACCTTTTGATATGTAAAAAATATTTAATAAAGGTTTCATAGTAATCTAAATTAGTAAAAAGATTAGCTTATAATAAAATACAAAATATAAACCCACTGTGATCCGTTTTATAGTGTGAAATGCGCCTAACTCCACATATCTAATAAATTTAATCGGCCTAAAATCATTACGACGGGATCGTTACATTTCAATAAATCCCCCGTATACGTTCAATTCACGTGAGCATTATAAAACAATCTGGTGCTCACGAGCCTTAAATCACCGCGGTTAAAAGGATATGCTCAATAAACAAACAAGACTCGGCGCAGATAACTCGGTGTGGAACAAAAATAAATTATGAGCTCGGAAATTTATATTTTGTACTATTGTTGGGAGGATACTTTCAGAGCCCCATTGTTGTAGATTTATCTACAAAAGTTCGTCTGAAATCTCAAAATCTTATTTTTTCCGCCGACCGCACCTAATGCAGCTACTAATAAACCGGTCACGTTGGCGTTATTTATATCACCAGCAATAGCTGCAAACTGACCACGATATTGTATTCGATTCTTTGGGATTCAGTAGAAATTATTGTTGTCATTATATTATATTGAGTCCGAATTATGGTATATCTGTACTTTGGAATGGCGTTTGAATGTCACTTTAAATTTAATTCAACGCGTTCCGACTAACCTGTTCCAGAATGTTTCTCGTGAGTTGTGAAATGCTAAAGGCTAATTAAGCCCGGCTACGTGGGATGTAATTGCTGGCTATATTAGAAACGCAGAAGTGTAATTTTGAGGGTTCGTCTTTCAATCGTGCTCAAGGTCAGGGCGTATGTGAATTAAACTTGGAATAGAAGTCAATTTCGTCGTGGAATATAAATCAAAGAGATACCAATTTTTTCTAAGCCTGATTACACTGTGTGTGCACGGTGCGTTGTATCTACACTTTATATACGACCATGAAAATTATTACAGAAACAGTATAGCTACACTTCAGAAGTGACGTAGGCTGCATTTTATTATGATTGATAAAATTTTATTGTAGAAATATGTTGTATAATACACAGTTAAAATTGCTGACGTAATAATAGAATGAACTAACTAAAAGCAAAAATACTTACAATATATTGACAGTTCTGTAAACGTATTCCTATTAGTAGCAGTAGTAATAAATATCACTTCCCACAACAGACATCGTCGGGGTCGTTTTAAGAGCCGAAACGATCCTCTTTTATGTTGAAAACCAGTCCCTCATTTCTGACCGGTCAGTCGCTGGGGAGTTCTGTTGTTGACAGATCCATGGCACTCCACCACAGCGGCCGAAGGCTCTCGCAGTGGTTTTATTCGGTAGTGGCACGATTCTCGAGCCGAGTCCCACACCCTTCCGGTTCACCCAGAGCCGCTTGGTCGGTGCATAAAAAGCATTTACACTTCTATAAAAAGAATTATATTTAATATCCTTAATTTCTTCAGTTCAATTATTTCTGCTTCTGGAAACATATTTGTTATTTACAGCATGCTTGGTCTAAAGGAAGATATCGTTTGAATAATGGGCTTACAAAATGAACCAGAAAACGTAAAAGTATATGGATACGCCATCTACAGTCTTGCAAATCCTAGAGAGATTAAAAAATATCACTGAACATAAATTAACATTTCAATAAACAAATTAACTTTACATACTATTTGCACAATTATTTATTTTTCAATTTACATTAACGACTGTTTTCGACTTACCATCATCAGGTAAACAAATATTTTTGTAGGAAGATAGTTGAATAAAAATGTCTACAACTAACGGCTTAAGTATATTGGTGCTATGCTTCCAACATTATCTATTAGTCTAATGATTCATCTATGGTCAGTAAAAAACAATTACTTATTGTGAAACACAATAATTACAAATAGTCAAGATAGTCGAAATATTTCATAATTGATGAAACCATGGTTTGGTTCTTAATATAAGATAATTATTTTTTAATATAATACATTATTAATTATTTTATTAGTGTCATATTACAATGACATAGCGATCAATAAATAAATTTAAATATAGGGTTTATGTCAAAAAAATAAATTTTAAATATAAACGTCACAATAACTTTGTTTCTTGTTGTTTAGTGACGAAGGCAACTTGGCTTCAATTGACTTTCACAGTTTGTGAGCTTTGTAGTAGTAGCTAGTACAATCAGAACAAAACGTAACATTTGCCTCTCAGAGCTTTTGATAAGTGTTCACAAATATTGTTAAAGCTAGCGTTTAAACCATCTGAGCAAAAAACATGTCGTTCAAAAACAATTACTTATACAAATGACAAAGAGTGAAACTTAAATTGTGCTGGTTGGGATCTATTAAATATTCGGCCACACTATCCGAAAGGAACCCACCCTGGAACGCCAAATGGTGCAAGGCAGACTGGAGGGCCAACGTTCTCGCGGTCGATCCTCCATGAGATGGACAGACCCCATTAAAACAAAGGCAAAATGTTCCCTCTCCGAATGTACACGTAATGCTACACTCAGAGAAATTTCGAAACAAATAGCAAAAAGCTGCTATCGACCACTAAAAATCAGACAATCCACGAGCACGACCACTGTCAGGCAGGACGTGTACGACCAAGGTGATGACGATATTTATAACGTACTTATCACCGCTTTAAATATAGTTTTATCATTATAATCCGTTGCACAGAATCATCCATTTGTCAGAATTGGTGTAACGTACCAACTAAATATTCGTACGTAAAGTACCAACATTGGTACGTAACACACCCGTAAAGTAAATACCAACATCGGTATGTAGCGTACCAAAATTTAATCGATTCTAGGAGGAACTCGTCTACTTCTTGAAATGTAACCCATGCAGTCAAGCTGATCATGGCAAGGCATATGCAGTCATTCAAATCAGGCCAAGGGATATGCAGTAAATTATTTTAGGACAAGGCAGGCGAAGGTATTTTTTTTTTTTTTTCATAATTAAAACTTACATTTTCCTGTTTTAACACTAGCGAAGTCAAGTACTTATTATTTTATTCAGTTGACTTCGTTATTCGCACAGCTTGTTTATACTTTTATGACTAACTAGCGATCCGCCCAGGACTTGCATTACCGTAATAAATCATGCACCAAATGAAAATGCATTGAATTCATTTTGACAAAATCGATCACATGCAGACAGACAGCCTATGGTGACTTTGCTTTATATATGATAATAGGAAGATGATGTGTCATTGGTCCACCGGAAACTCGAAACACACGTGAAATACCACATGGCTACTCCCTTGCGGAGGTATCGCGTGAGTGAGAGTTATCACGCTAGGGCTATACTATATCACATGACATTTATTTATAATAATTTTGTATGCAATTAAAACTATGATTAATTTTAATTAATGAAAGGCTGTACTTTGCGATCACTTACGTCGCTCATGTGGCAAATGTAATAAAATTATCGTAAAGAAGAGAATGTGTTGTACCACATTTTGCATGCACACTTGTTCAGCTTGCAAATTACCTTAAGTTCCCTTTCGAATACAGTTAATTGTTTTAGTTTCATTGAGATGGAAATATTGTTTTTGCGTCCTTTCATTTAAGTCACGTCTAAGTAAGTTTAAATGTGTAGAGGTAGAGCTACTTTAAAATGACTTCAATCGTGTTATGATTTTTGTAATTTTTCTCTTCAATACAAATTCAGTTTACCTCATGCTCGAACTAACTTTTTATCCATGATTTCGTTTCCATTAAAACAAACATAAATCCAAAGAGAGCCATTCATTTTTCAGGATATGTATTGTTATGTTATTTATATATATATATAATTAAAACTAATAATATGTATAATAAAGAAAAGTTCAGCTTCATTACATTTAGTGTCGATCATAAATTCATGTCCGAGAAATTCGTTTCTATCAGATTCTATACGAAGCTGATCTTCATGTCGGTTGCATGTCGTACAGTTAGAGTTGGTAATTTTACCCATTAGGAAAAGAAAATCATTTAGTGGAGTGTGATTGGAACGAATGCGAAAACAGAGCGTTACATCTCTTTTACTGATTTTTGTATCCGAGAACTAAGGGTACCTTGGGTGGTTTATTAACTTTGGTCCTATACAAAATACCACAGTTCTTTAAAATCTGTTAAAAATATTTATCCCATTCCTTATATAAACTTCTTTAGTAGATCCTACAAAATCATTAAAACAGGAGTTTATACTGCTCAATGTACCCTTGGTTTGTGCTGCACCTGTTGTGTTATGTTACAGTGAGAAATTCTCCAAAATTCGAATTCATTACTTTTTACAAATCTATACTGATATTATAAAGAGGAAACATTTGAATGTTTACCTGCGTTGAATAGGCTACTTCTGGGATGTAATTGCTGTGATGATTTGAAAAAATATTTTACCATTGTTGCATATCTGTCAAAGTATTTACATAGTCTGTATTGTGATGACAGCTGATGCCCGTTATACACATACAATATCCAGTACCGCCCCGAAGGTCATGAACTGAGGACATCTTGGGAGTATACCACACAGATGGTTATAGCTTGCCATCATACACGTAATACTCGTCACCTAGAGTCCTGGAGGCATCAACACACATAAGTATATAACAACCATTCGAATCCTTCTTTTTTCCATGCGGGGAAACGCATTTACGCGCCTTCACCGTCCCTGGGTGATCCCCAATGGTGAGTGGGGGATCACCGGAACAACGATCATCGAGGCACCTCGTTAGCTAGTCAGTCCCCTAAGGGACCGACGCCTCCTCCACAGCAGGGTTGCCCCGCACCACAGTACAACCCCACCAACTTTCGGACAATGGGTTAAGGTGAGTAACAAACACCTAAAAGAACTTTGGCATATATTATATAATGTAGAGATTAAAAATTATCACGATATACACGTGGTCGACGTTCACTAAGTGGGAAGACGATCTCCTAGTTCGTGTGGTAGCTGTTCCGGGATGGATGCCAGTAGCAGGAGATCGGCCGTTTTGACGTTCATTGAAGGAGGCCCATGTCCAGCGGTGGAGTGATAAGGGCTGATAATGATGATGATGATACATGCAAGTCATTACGTCTTAACACTTAGTTGATATTTATTTTACGTATTAACGTAAGCATTAGTATACTCTCTTAAACTGAATTAAATACCTCATCCTAAAGTGCGTTCCAGACAAAGCGTAGAACAGTTTACGACGCCTTTAATAAAGCCTTTATTGTTTCAAATACCTCAACTCCTCTATACCTAGTGTTAGTATTGCCATAAATATTTTTTTTTTATTGCAAAGAAACATTTATCACTTTTACTGTATGTTAGTTTAACACACAAATACAAAACAATTAAAAATATAAGAAGCCTACTCGAAGTGGTCTCCATTGGCTGCAATACAATCTTTAAACTTAGGTCAGTTATCAATCGAAGCACGCACTGTTTCCATGGGGACATTCTTCCTGCCAATCGTATGGATAGTTTTAAGAACTCCAAATAGTAATGGCGTTTAGAGCAAGCTGTACTCCCTAAAACAGATCATGAATCATAATCCAGCGGATTAAGACCAGACGACTTCAGGTCCGTGAAGTCCAAAAAGTTCGCTTTCATCCAAGAAGTAATATTTTTTATTTTTTATTGTAACAATATTTATACCCAGACTGAGTATAAATAACGCACCTTAATCATGTCATTTTATTTTAATTTAATAGTAGGTAGGTAGGTCGTTAATTTTACAACTCTGCTACCAGGGGTCACACAATTATTATTTTTTTCTCTCGGACTACCGGATTAACCCACTGAATTCCTTCCTTCGGGCGTCATTTATGGAGAGCCCCTGATCTGGCAACATAAGGGCATTTCAACGACAGCCCTGTCTCCCATCAATTGCCGGGCTGTTCCAAGTGGGGCATGAACCGACAACCAGTTAAGCTCCCTTCGACGTCGACGTCATGGCAGGTCTGGCCCCTGATCCCAGTTAGGGAGCGGCATAAGTTGCACTTAGCGTATTCGGCGCAATCTCCTCCGACATGACCTGATTCATGTAGAGCTCTTGCAATGGATACTTAAAATTAAAAATATTTCCGTCTGTTGCAATCAACACACCTATATTGAGAAATTGACCATGTTTTTAATACAAACATGTTTATCATCTAGCATTTGAAAGGCTTCAAACATTTAATTCTGAGTGGCTTCTTTTTGGTGAAACACTCAAAGTGTCAATATCAGTTCAACCTTTATGAACACTGTGATCGTAATGATTAATTACAAGCAGATTTTATTTACTGTTAATCTGCCGTATAGAACTTAACAATATCATTGTCATACAATTAATGACAAGCAGATTTTATTTACTGTTAATCTGCCGTATAGAACTTAACAATATCATTGTCATACAAATTGTTTGGCACGTTATCTCGATCAACGCTCAGAAGTACAGTAAATAATTTTAAACAGTGCATTTTAAGTTTAGTTATAAATATTATTTAAACCATCGTGAGTACTACTAAAGATCATTTAATATCCTAGTAATACTATTTATGAAACAAAATGTGTAACATTCTTTTTCAACTAGATAGCAACAACAACTTCCACTCAAAAAAATTATTTGGAGTAAGTCTGCCATTAGTCTAAGAACCATAACACGGAGCGCATGTGACTACACTGGTCCTAAAAGTTACAGTGACATTGTTTAAAATTGTGTCAACATCGCGGCGAGTACGCTGCGCGGCGTCCGCCTAAACAGCAATTGCGGGCGGCGGCGGCAGTTGGCTCTGGGCGCTCGACCGCTCTCAGCTCCAACAAAAACAGCCGCCCTGCCTCTCGGGTATGGATTATTCGCAGCTAGCGAGAGTTACCAGTGCGACCCACGCGGTTACCACAGCTGCTCGCGTCACCCGTTCTCTCCGCGTAGCTCTCGTAGCTTTGTCCCGCGTAATGCGAACGCAGCTCGGAAAGCGTTCGAAACCTTTCACCTGTTACTGAGAGTTCGCCTACACGCAAGGTGTTTATAAATTTGCCATCAATGAATGCCACTTTCGCTACGAGACCAATGAAAATATGTAATGAATAACTTCTGTGAGAATAATATTTTCTGTGCTGTTAATGAATATTGTGATCTGTATGTATATAAAGTAAGTGCTAAGTTAAGAAACTTTCTAGTTTGTCACTTACTATTACTTTTTTTTGTTCATAATTATTTTAGAGGCACTAAAACCATTTAATATATAGTATAATATGTTACACTATATATTTATATATTGTAACACATTATTTATTGTGGGTTCACGTAATGGTTGGTTTACGTAAATATACTCGTACGTTTCAAATATATTTTTGTTAATGAAGGAGTGTGCAAGCAGATAACATATTTTAAATATTTGTTTCTGTCATTTTCCGTCATAAATAACTCTATGGGGGAGACCCATATCCATCAGTGGACACCAGCTGCTGATGATTATGAATAATATTTTGCTGTTAATATTACTATAAACGAAACTTTATCTTTTAAGAGTTCTTAAATAAATCGCACACATTTTTCGCAACTCATTTTCGGATCGGTATAAAAATGAATCACAGAAAGTTTTAATATTTTCCAGATAAGGGCTATCGGAAAATGCTATATGATTAATTATGATAGATTTGGCTGAGCTATGATTTTCTTTTAATGCTTTATTTGACGGCCCATTAGCTGGGGTCGGATAGAAAACGTCGA
The DNA here is from genome assembly GCA_017140195.1 of Eumaeus atala. NCBI lineage: Eukaryota > Metazoa > Arthropoda > Insecta > Lepidoptera > Lycaenidae > Eumaeus > Eumaeus atala. The sequence continues at coordinate 389,051 of JAFELO010001010.1, read as the reverse complement.
CACATCTTTTGGTTATTCGAATATCTACCGCCATCGGTCCCTTGCCCGTCGTGTGTAGCTACAAATTACGATTGTTTGTTTTCTCTCAGGAACATAATAGACGTGCATTTTATTTTATCTGTAGGCATATTAATAAAATTAAAGTGTCTATCGGTGATATAAAAATTACTAAGTTTTTTCCAAGCGCAGTGTGCAGAATTGTAAAAATTACAATTCTTAGTAGTATTGTAAAAATAATGTCTGTACGTATGACAATCAGTTTATAGGGGGTAATCTTTGAAATGGCTGGTCCGTTTAACATGGAACTTTTATTGAAAGGTAGCCACCACCCATGGGTGGAAGAGCCAATAATCCATCAATGCCTACAGTACAGTAAGAAGACGGGACAAGCGAAACTGTCAAGCCGGCTAGGCTTAGTCTAGGGGGCTCCATCCAACTCGCTTAAAGATTATTCATTTAAATTATAACTAGTACTAAAGCGCTTTATTACAATTTAAAGTACTAAAGACGTTCACGATAAAACATCACTAAAACACGTTCACCCATCAGGGTGGGTTCTTCACTAAGGATTGCTTAACCTAGTTAATACGTTTTATACAGCCCCTGTAAACGACCAATCGGGGCCTTTTGATGACAACCGAGGACCATGGACATTCGCATGATCGTTACGCAAAAACGTTGTCCTCCTATCATCTCCCAATGGGCCATCAGCTACTCACAAACCGCACGAAACGCAACAGCGACGCGGTCACTTTACGACGGTATCAAGTGAGCGAGCGATACTTCCCTGGTTGTCCAAGCCCAATTCCCTTGATTAGGAGGAAGTAGAGTAATGCACCATGCATGGCACTACCTCTTCCTAATTATAATTATACGTTGTAAACAACTAGGCAAGCCAGGCCGCAGTCAGCTTATAAGCCCATAGAATGGCTATAAATTATCTATAATATCTTACATAATTCACAGGTTTCCCGGAACTCATATAAATCAAATGGAAGCCCTAAAGCTTTTAATAACGATAAAAAAATCCGAGCAGACTGTGTTTTCTTGTTAGTATTATTCTACATCTGAATAACTATTGTGCAGATGTGGCTCCATATTTCCCTCCTTTGGGTCAACGGAATGGTATTACATGAACGAGATAAGCTTCCCCGGTCGTGCCGGCCTTATTCAGATACAATGCAGCATTACAGTATTAGTACTTTTTTCTAACGGCATAGTTGATGTTGTACAACATTAATAGTTGAATGAGTGTATTGCTACTTCTCGATGGCAATTCATCACTTCATATATAAAAACTACTTTTATACAGTTTAAACTATTTATTAAATATAATTTTTCAATTTTCGGCCGGTTTCGATTTCTCACCATCGGAATATCGAAACCGGTCGTTAATGTAAAAATTATATTTAGTAAATAGTTGAAAGTGTATAAAAATAGTTTTTATTCCCCAACATAATTATTTAATTTTTTCAAAGGTCCTTGGTTTTACATTACGGATGATTGAAAACAGAAAAGAAAAATCAATACAACCACTTTTGATACTTTTGTAGTCGCTGCATAATCCGATATTCACCAAATTTGCCAAAGTAAGTTTCCACCACTCGGACTATTAGAAACTACACGGGACGCGAGAGCAACGCAATCCCTTTATGCTGAAAATTGTGAGCGAGATACTCAAGCTCGTACCCGATTCGCGATTCAGCAATTGTCCTGCCTTTTGTATACATGTAGTCAAATATACTTCCAAGTACCGCAACGAAAACTGTTTCTTACAACTAACAAGCCACGCTGATTACTTAGTACGTAACTAATTCCAATCCTTCTGCCGACCACAGCCCAGACTTTTAAAGAGTTCCGTACCTCAAAAGAATAATAAATACTTTCGTTTTGGATTCACATACTAATATCATAGCGCAATATTTCAGAAAAAAATCTTATTAAAATGGACCCTTTTCTCATGTAAATAAATATTTAATGAGAAACGCCTGAATAGTGAGAAGCGAAGCTATATAAAATAAGACCTCAGCATCTGTTAAAATTTCATATCAAATAACTTGCCGAGCTTGCTGTTTTTACCAAAATCGCGTCCAATATTACCCAGAAAGCCTCCATGCGGTATTTCCTTCGTTAAGCTGGAACGCGAATTAGACTGGAATAGCCGCTTTGTTTAAGATAACCTGTGAAATTGTGCTCCCTCCTATCTAGCTTTTGGCGTTCTATCCAGATAATAAACAGTATATTAGACATTCAAACTATATTACCTTCATCATCAATAGTATTTTCACCGCATACTATACATATTATATAAATATATA
>JAFELO010001010.1:366422-386706 GCA_017140195.1 Eumaeus atala | reverse complement strand
ATATAATGTCTGTCTTTTTTATTTTTTTTGTATCACAGGGAGGCACGGGGGCACTATCAGAGGCTTGGATGGTTACTCGTATGCTTATCATGGTATAAAAAACAAAAAAAAGTATAAAAATCTTTAAAAGAGCTTTAAAAAATGGCTTCGATGATAATTAATTTGAAGTGTAATAATGATTTTGTCAGGACGTTAAATATTGTACGAATTAACGACAATATTTGTAAAATTTTGTGAAAATAACGGCAATATTTGTAAAGTATAATGTTCTTTGTTCCAATGATATCAAAGGCTGTTGTTGAGATATAATTCCATTATTATATTGTGACCGAAGCGTGTCCGTACAAGTGAAGAACTCCCTAAAATATAGTACGTGATACGTCGGCCACGCTGTCATGTTTTGTGCAGTAAGACCAAGTTCCATACACCATAAATAGTACAATCATTTTATTATAATGTTAACATATTGTAAATTAGGCAGATGCGTGAAACTTAAAATAGTAAACTTCAGCTTAGTTAAAGCGTTTTCACATTACTCGCTCCGTATATCGGCGCCAATCCCGATATCAAGGCGAGTTAAATCTATTAAATCGATATGTACCTGCCTCTTACATTATTCGATTTAATATCGATAAAAAAAGACGTTTAAAATGAAATAAAACTATTTTTATTCAAGAAGGGATCTCTAAAAATATTATGGAACGACCAAGTAATGTAGATCATCGGTTTAAGCCTAGAACAGACCTGAGAAATCCTTTTCTTTTTGTTGACGCGGGGAAACGCATTTACGCGCCTTCACTGGCCCTGGGTCCAGTGGTGTGTGGGGCCCGTGGCACATTATAGTGACGAATACCCACAAAAACCACCGCGATAGTGTCGTTAGTGACGCCTTCGACGAGGTGCCCCGGAAGAACAAATCATCAGGGCCCCTCGACGGCTTGTCAGCCCTCAAAGGGACAGACCCGTAGTGCGGGATAACGCAATCTGTGGGGGGGTACACCCCACAGATTACGTTGTCCCACAGTACAGGACAACCCCCACATACTTTGGGACAGTGCAATATGGTGAGTTTCTCATCCTCGCCCCTTGCCCCGTGCGCAATAACACCGCCTCCCATTTTCTCTTTCGTTCCCTCTTCTTATAAGAGGAGTAAAAATACCATCCACCTCCTTTAGGCTTTGCCCAAGGTGCCTCGGATCGCCCCAGGCTACCATGCCCAACCACCACTACAAGGCTTGAACCATAGTGGGGGACTTGAGAAACAAGCTGAAACAAACTTAACAGGTTACCAATATAACATTGTAGATGCAATTAAAATTTCAATTAACTTGACAGCCTGGACTTGCCAGCTCACTCCCATCGTGAGATGTATTCAATAAATTATCTTACTTTACAATATATAGCCTCTATGTCCCAACGCTCTTTAACGGGTTTTTTAATGCAATTTTATATGGTCTAACATCTCTGTGAGAACACTGACCCTAAAAATATTTATGCATATTTTTTTTTTTTTTGGATTTTGCCTTGTCACTGTTATTGTGTCAAAAAAAACAGTACTGATTATATTACATTTACATTCAGCCCCTCCCAAAATTAAGGCAACAATTGAGAAGTAAGTATGTATACATACCCGCCCTTCCCTTTTAACCGTTCATTTCGGCTTAATATAAATATAGCCTAAGCGTACGTTGTGCACATAATTATAATATACTGGCCCGGCTTCAAAATTGACTGATTTACAAAAAAAAAAAAAAATCATAGTAATGATGATTTAATATAATGGTATGCAAATGGATAGCAAATTAAATTTATATAATAGTCAATAATTTCTGAATAAGGAATTACTTTCATATTTTTTCACAATTTGGGTTTCATAATGATCAAAACGTTTTATAAAATGTTTCATAGCCTATGTTTATCACAAGTAATATAGGATTAAAGTGGTAACAGAATTTTTCAAATCGATCCAGTAGTTCCGAAGCCTATTCAATGCAAACAAGCAATCTTTATAATTTTACTATAGATTATAATATGTTAATTGTATAAGCAGACTTTTATTTCAAGTGTTTATTTGCACTTAAAAAAAACGGTTACGGTATCATTTAGAGGAAATAAAAAAGTTAATTGTTATCGACAAAGAAATATCAAAGGAAAATCTATGTAATAAAAGCGATAATTTCGCTGACGACCTACAGGTGACTTTTAAAGCACAAATCGTTTGGCATGCGTTATTGTGTAACGAAAAACAAAAATATAATGCACACAGAATACGGGGTTCATAACCTCGATACAACGCGTCACGCGGTTCGACGCGACGTCAACTCAGCGAGAAATCGACGTTCATTTTGCACGCCATTTTTTTCACATAAAATGCTCTGCTTACTATATATATTTAATGTCCATTTTATACGCTGTAATATTGGGTTTAATCTTTTTTTACGGCTTATTGCGCGTCAACACACATGGTATTATCCCAGAGGAGGTTACTAATGGATCCGAGGTATTTTTATTTAAGTAAGGGCTGGACCCACCACTCATTCCCACCGCTCCTCCACTTCTGTGTCGCCAGCCAATGCTGTGTCACAGTCTGTGTGTCAACAGCGGCAACCACTATTGCATATTATCTTAAGAAGCCTGAAGGAAAAGCTAAAACTTTCTTGTGAACCGTGGTGAATCTAATCAGAAGGGATTAAGAGGAGTATGAAAGAATTCAAATTACTTGCCCTAGGCAAAGCGAGAGGAGCGAGCTGCTATGCAACACGAAGACGTACATGATGAAAAAAATTGGTATGACATTATATGTGTAACAATGATGTAGATGAATAAGTGACAAGCTGATTTTCACCACGCCTTATATGGGATACTTAGTTCGTTTTTATTTGGATGCTTTAGTTGTTATGCTAAAGCTACTCCTATCCCGTTGCAGTCCACTTAGACACTTTTTTTTGCCCCGACGCTTTAGTAACCACACTGATTTGAGATATCTCTTTAGGCGGTCCAGAACACCTTTGAGGTTTTAGTGAGTATTTCATCCGCATGCTGTGCGTCTCACACTATCACCAAAAGCCTCCCCATGTTGGTAGTAATGTAGAAACGCATTTCCTCGTGTTGAAAAAAATAGGCTTTTGCTTTCTAGCTCAGCTGCGCTAGAGTATGGAAATATGGGTCATATTTCCATACTCTGTCGCCTCCTGAAGTATCTGTATAAATTTATATACATCCACCTGGATGTATGTCTATGTAGACCAAACTTTAAACCAATAACGAACTTTTAGTTATAAACTAAAAGGTAGTCACAATGGAAGAACAAATTTTATACCGGTATATTGACGTCGAAAGTCGAATAAAAGCTTGTAAAATGTAATTGGTGTTATCGAATTGCATGCATTGTTACTTAAAACGTATGCATTTTTTTTAAACAAAAGTGTTATACTTTTTACAACCTTTATATGCCTTACGGCAACTAAATTTGTTGAAAGGAAAATATGTAGGTTTATTTATATAGTATATGAGTATATAAGAAAAATATCAGCTAATAATAATGAAAAATCGATGACCTACACGTGAAGGATACACGCAGTTTATCTTATAAATATATGTAACTCTTGTGTCACAATGTTAGTTCTATTACTCCTCTGAAACAGCTACACCGATTTTCACCAAACTTTATATGCATATTCAGTAGGTCTGTGATAGATACTATCAATTTTTCATACCCCTCCAATGGGCCACCGGCTACTCACGAACCGCATGAAACACGACACTGAAGATGTCACTTTACAGCGGTATTATGTGTGCGAGAGGTACCTCCCCGGTCGGCCACGTCATGGAAGGTACCTCTCACTCGTTTAATACTGGCATATATATTTCGTAATCGTACTGTACAAATCGCCATATAACACTACGGCTAGCCATTTTGAAAAACAGGGCCGTTTTGTTTTGTGGCGGGCTAACGATTAGCCGGATTGTCATTTCGAGACGTTCTTCAATATGGCGGCTGACGTCTAGCCCCATTTAATCTTGATTTTAGGCAGTGATAGCGAACCTATCTGTGTATAGTTTTTTATTTCTACAGAGAAATGGCGTCGATGGTAGAATACAGATTCTACCAAAGACGCCATTATTGTACTCGTAGTCATTTCAAGCAACGCCACGAGCGTTAAAGTTAGGAACTAAAACTTGTCAAAAAAAGGCGGATAATGATTCAATTTATTTCAATAGTAGCCCTATTGAAATAAAATGAATCATTATACTTATTGAATATCGTATAACGCCGAACTCTTTGTGGCGCAATTTCACTCAACCGTATTCAATGTGGCTAAACGTTGAACCGCCCTATAAACCGGCCCTGTTTTTGAAAATGGCCAGCCGTAATTAAATACATCGATTTAGACAATCCAACTGCAACATATACATAAACTATGCTGTCGTGTTTGTGAGTAGCCGGTGGCCCACTAGAGGGGAGGAGAAAAGGAGGCCAACGTATTCATATGACATCAATAACGCAGTCGTCGTAACGTAGGTTGTCGTCAAAAGTTTGCGATTGTTCATTTGAAATTCGCATCGGCTTCATTGACACTAAATCAAAAAGCCTGTGCAAGTAACTATTAATATAGTTGCGTCTCTTAAAAGTTATTGTACGGTTAGTGGCTGAATGTGTAACAATTACAATGATAGATCGGAGAGGCACGACAGATAATGGATGATACACGCATCCGAGATATATGATGGCGCCAAAAATGAAATGTGAGCGATGTTAATTTAGGGACATTAAGCACTTTGGACCAAGAGGTCCGTTGTTTTTCTACGTATAAATACCTTCAGTTCACTCTAATGTTAATCCTCCGATGACTTGCAATTTTCATTATAAGACCAACAAATTAATGCTTTTCGTTGTCTGATTTTTAAGGTTTCGTAGCCAAGTGGCGAAAAACGCAACCCTCACAATTGCATCATGTCGGTCTGTCGGTTCGCCAATCTGCCTGTTCGTCTGCATGTACAGGCGATTTACTCCGTGATTATGGGTACTGGATGTTTGAAATTTGGGAGACAATTTTTTATAGAGTAGGGAGCATAGGAGCAATCGGAGTCTTTTTATAACTAACGACGCCCACAAATATCCAATGCGATTACTATGCCGATGCGTTGCCCTCACAAACTACTCACAAACCGCACGAAACGCGACACTGAAAATGTCACTTTACGGCGGAATTATGTGAGCGGGAGGTGTTATTAGACCGGCACGACCGTGGAGGTCCAATGACACCTCCATTATCGTTCCATAGGGGGATGTGGTGCATTGCAAAGTGCATGGCACCACCTCCTCCTGTGTAGCATGTATTGTGAGATATTTGCTTGTAAAGTGGCATGAAGTGTGTTTAACTATTCTTTTTAACTATTTTTTTACAGCTAGCAGCCCTCTGGATTTCACCAACGTTCTCCACCCCCAAAACTTCACCCTTAGAAGTGGAGTTTCGTTAAATTCGTTCTTAGCGGAGTCTCTCTTGTCTGAGATTTCGTATTTCGATAAAGGTGAAAGAATAAAGCTTAATTTTTTGACATCTTAAATTAGATAATTATTTGGAATACTATAATTTCGAAAAAACTTTTTCCTACCTTAAAATAAAAGAAAACGGAAGTCTTATAGGAGCACTTGGTTTTCCGTCTGCCCGTCCCTCCGTAGTCTCTCAAGACCTTTTTCTCAGGGATTCTTTAAAGGCTTTTCTACAAATTCAAAATTTATAATAAATGCAACGTTATAAAGCCCCAAAGATTGTAAACCCAGAGAAAGTATTATTAAATCAAACATAGAAAATAAAATACACGCGACATCAGTCCCGGAACCTTACCCAGAATTTGGAAGTCTCAATGAGGCGCCTAACTGTCAAATCAACTTCAAATCAACAATAAATCGTAAATTTCTAGTATGCTTCATAAAGTTGTTTCCTAAATTATTTACTTACAAATTTAATTAATTACTCATCTTTATTAGCTTTAATTTGACTTGCAACGTTTATAATAAAATTATGGTCTCCAAAATATATAAATAAAATAAATGAACAATAAAATTATTAATATAAAATCACAAAACATTTAGCCAGTTCCTGGTATCCGATTATGCTTTTGGCGTGTCATAAGCCAGACAATGTAAAATACGGCACCAACGATCGAACGGCAAATCTGATGATGAATCCGAAAGTTGTCTACAATAACTAAACACGCCAAATAAATCGAGTTTTGGCTTGTTTGATTAGTCTTCACGACTACATACAATTTGGATGAAATCCAGACAAAATTTATTTTACGTATCTAATTACTAAATGTACTTATTTCGCAAGAGTTACTTCCTCGGCGAAATTCCAAAATGATATTTTGGTTCCATATTTTACTTGTAAATTTAAATAAGTTATTAATATTTAAAAAAATTGTTAAGAGAAAGCAGCGAAGATGCTAATTTCCATGAATTTATCTCGTAGAAATACATTGACGGGCTAGACATTGAGGGGCATATTTCATGACACTACATCCTCCTATGCAACGGAATTGGGCCGGCATGACCGGAGAGGTACCTCTCACTCACATAGTACCGCCGTAAAGCGACATCTCCAGTGTCACGTTTCGCGCGGTTTGTGTGTAGCATGTGGCCCATGGGGGTGCAACGCATCGGGATATTAATTATAAAGATGTTCGTGGGCGTCGGAAGTCGTAGAAAGGCTCCAATTGCTCGTTTGGCCCCTATGCTACAAAAAAAAGCTTGCATAATGCACTAATAGCTTTTTTCTGCAGAACAAATATGGTATATATGACGCTCGCACCTACAATATATAGAAGTAATTGAAATTGTTGTGGATGTATTTTCATTAAAATTTCCTAGTCTCTTTCGTCTAGATGCAGTCGCACTAACTCTTTTCTCCTTTTGGGTATCAGGGACGATAGACATATCGGAACAGAGTGTTTTGAACACTGCTTTCCATTTCTGTTTATATACTGAAACAGAAGCAAAGAGTAACATCTTGAATCTGTTCTTAAAAATGGTTACTTATAAGAATTAATAACTGTTACAGCCAATAATACATACATAAGGTACAATTCACCTCTATGCATAAATATATGCGGAATATGCGGAATCGTGCGAGGCACGATTTTGGTTTTTCGCTGTCTCTTTCCCTTTAGGAAAAGAAACTGCAACAGCGATTAAGGACCCAACGGAGACATGTAGGTAAACATACATAGAAAATTATAGTATTAATTTTAAAGGAATATAAATAGAAACGCTATAAGTGTTACAAAAATAATTCTGTAACAGATTTATTGTGTTACAGTTATCAAGATCAAGTGTGAAGGTGTGTTTAAAAAAGGGACACTTCTTATTTTCTTCTTATAAGTCCACTCCTCGCTAACAGCACGTTTGTAACCCTAATAAAAATTCCAACACGTTTATTGCTTTATTAAACTAATAAAATAGAATAATTAAATACTACACTGTTGCGGAAGTCTTAAGCTGCGCGTCGCCGTAAACTGTCTGAAGCAGACTTAGCTGGTTTTATACGCTGAGTGATGAATGTTGTTTATATCCTACGTTGTTACAATATTTTTTCGATATCTGCCGGCTGCGATTACTCAATTAGATCAATCTTCTTTAGATCAGCAGAACTTTGCAACATTTTTATGAAGTTACTTAATTACAAGATTTTTTATGTTGCTTTTCCGTTAATTTATTTAAATATGTTAAAACTATAAACGTCTCTTAATGTGTCACATACTCAGAAGAAAAGATGACAGATGGGCCAGTGAGGTTCTGGAGCCTGGAACCTGGTGGAAAGACGATCTCAGTACAGTAGCCGGTCCGGGATGGATGCGAGTCTCCTGCTACTCTATCTAATATCATTCCTCTTAGCGTTTATTGAGAGAGGCCTATGTCCAGAAGTGGACAGATAAGGGCGGATAATGATGATGAGAATGTGTATGAAGAGAAGTGAGCACATTTTTAACACTTTAAAGATTATCTCACAAACTATTAGCATAATCAAAAAATTCTTCAAACTATTTAACAAGGCCTATTTAATGATACACGGCTATGCTTTATCGAAAAAATCTACGCTCTGTACATGTATGGAGTGCTTTCAGCAAAAGACTAAAACGAAACAGACGAACGGTCAGACGGACAGAGGAAATTATAGCAGTTCCATTTTTTGCCATTTGACCACAGAACTTTAAAATTACTGATACAGGAGTTGGATGTTTAGCTTTAGAGCAAGAGTTCCATTTCATATCCATTTCTAACAGCGCCACTCCTAAAGCATGGTGCCACTCAGACCACACACCCAAAAGACCCGGAATATCCACAAGGTGTACTGTAGCACCTCCAATATTTTAGGTAGTGTCCTCTGCAACGTCAAACGTGTATTAGCGTGCGTCCCTTTTTCCAAATTCAACCATATAAATTGAGACTTTGTTTCTACATAGAAATCTTTTAAGAAGTTTTTCATAATAATATGTAAGTATACATAAATAATCTTTAGATAAAACAAGTACCAGGGGTGATTGATAAGTATCCGAAATGACAGAGAAAAACTTTACTAATCTATTTAAAACAATTTTATTTTTCAACGTAGTTTCCTTCTGCCTCAATGCATTTAGTTCAGCGCTTCGCCAATGCCGTTATACCAGTTTGATAAAATATTTTGTCTAACCCCTCAAAATACTCGTCTACGGCGATAAACATCGTTTTATGAAAATCTTCGGCCACCTAGCCATTTCTTGAGATTCGTGAATAAGTGAAAGTTGGACAGGCCAGATAGAGGGGATGCGGTAACAATTCGAGCCTCAATTCATGGAGTTTGGCAACTGCAACCCTTAACGAGTGCACAGGTGTGTTTCGTGGTGGAATAAAATACTCTTTTTAGCTAAACAGGGCCGACTCTTTCGGGTTTCTTCACAAAATGTTTGCAGCAAGCTTGCATAATACTATCCATTTCTTGTTTTTCCTCTTTGCAAGTAATACACTAAAATAATCCCTCGAGCATCCCAAAAAACATTCGCCATCACTTTGCCGGCCGACAAAACCGTTTCACTTTCTTCGGCACAGGTTTTCTGCTCTCAGTCCACTGCTTAGATTTTTTTTTGTGTTTCAGGGGTATAATTATGTATCCACGGTACAACTACTGGCACATAACTCCGCAAAAACTCGTCAGAATCACGTTTAAATAGCGCCAAACACTCTGACGAATCATTCACTCGACGTCTGCTTTTGGTTAATAGTGAGCAAACGCGGCACCCATCGCGCGCATTCATTCACGAATGTTGGTGTAAAATGTTAAAAACACGTTCAGAGGAAATGCTTACCATCTCTACTACTGCCGCAACTTTAAGCGCCGATCATTCAAAACGATTTTTTAAATCTTTTTGATCATGTCCGGATTCGTGACTTCATTTGGATGGCCAGACCTGTCTTCGCAGTTCTGTCTTCCACGTTTAAAATCAGTTACCCAGGTGTGAATCGTACTCAATGCAGGTGCAGTATTACCTAAAACACTGTCTAGCTTGACTTTAATCTGGGTTACTGATTTCCCTTTTAAAACGTAAAACTTTATCACCGCATGAATTTCGTTTCTTACCGTCTTTGAGAAAATTTACAGCAGAGAAAGTTCTAGGTCCCCTCACACAAATTCTATCAGCTCGAATAAATTCAAATTTGGCGTTCTATTTTCTGATAGAATATAATGTAATAAATTTTGTTTGCCTATCGTTTTTTGAAGTTGGTCGTTTTGGCCAATTATCAATCAGCCTGGTATCTCTATGTATACTAGTACGGATATTTTTCCAAAGAAATTTTACTTATTGTTAAACAACTTTCTTCTTTTTAAAAACTTTTAGTCTTATCCTTCGCAATTCTCTATCGCTTCTCTCGTTCTCCTATTCCTTTCGTTGGTCGACACTTTGCCCACTTGTAGTTCTGTTGGTCTTCACTTTAGGCCATTCACGTTTGGTCATACAGTTTCCTAATACAATACAATAATTAAGATTAAATAATAAAATAATTGATTACAGTACGTAACAAATATAATTTCATAAAAACTTAACTGTAAATCGGTTGAATTAATGAGCAGTGATACCAACTTTACGTCAGTCTGTCTAAAAGAAAGATTTAACTGAAAATTTACCGGTACGATTCTGGATCATTGAGATATATTTCTAATGCTGACAATTCCCGTTTTAACGTGCATACTATACCTTCTTCATTGCATAATGGAGCAAACAAGTAGTAAGAATTTGTGATGACATCCGACACCCATAGACATCCATAATTGATAAGCCGATATGAATGTCCGTGTAAATAGGAAAGAGGACAACTCTTTTCCGAAAATTAACTCACCGCTCGAAGACATAGTTGTCACTTTGTAGCTATGGTTATATATATTACATTTATGCATTAGATTCATACGCCCGTTCATTATTTTTGTTTTTTTTTTTATTATTTTTGTGCAACATCTATAATAATTAATTTTCATGTGAATCAAAATTAATTAGTATATCTGTACTAATTATGTAAAGCTGAAAAGGTTGTTTGTTAGAAACGCGCCAATCACAGGAACAACTGACCCGAATTGAAAAAATATTTTTGTACTGAACAGTTCCTTTATCGATGGAGGCTATATACCGTGATGCTATGACTAACGGAGCTAGAGTTACGCGGGTGAAATCGTGAGGTGACACAAGTAAAATATATTTTTGCTGATGAGGACTCCAATATACAACAGTCTTTGTTCTATATTTATTTTAATAACACATCTACCATCTTATTTTTCATTTCGTTTTTGTTCATTGTGAGCCTCATACCTTGTTTGTTATTACACCAAAAGCGTCTCACAATAATTGACACTCTTTTCATATTTTATAAATGAAACTTGTATATCGTTAATAACAAAAGAAACGGACGTCATGTCCCACAAAATATGAAAAGATGTTTATTCGTAAATCTTGACGTTGCGTTCCAGAGCTGTGTCAGTTTTTCTAGCGAAACAAAGAGCTATTCTCGGCTACATCGCGTGTAATCGGATAATAATGAACATTGCACATAAAGGCTGTGCTTTATCGAACGACGAGCGAACATAGCGCATTCTTCTAATATCACAGGAGGGCAAACGAGCTTTCGGAGTCTTTTGACGACTACTGACGCCCATAGATATCGGCAATATTGTTGTCATGCAGATCCGTTGCCTTCCTTTCCTCCTCTTCTCTAAGGGACCACACATTTTATTCCCACTAGTTAACACTTTTGTTAGTGTCATGCTACATTGCAACCGAATTGGGCGGACATGACTGGGGAGACACCTCTAATTATGGCTAGGTATTAGTAGACTCGAATAGTATAAGAGGGCAGTCGAGCAGTCGGTTTCTTTTCTCGACTGCCAACGCCACTAAACATTTCCATCAATTATTTGCTCTCTTTTCCTCTTCCCTGCAATGGGCCACCGGAATCTGACAAACCTCATGAAAGGCGGGGCGGTAGAACATTAAAGATAAGCAAGTGCGGAGGATTTACGCGATGGGAGTTGAGTACTATTTTGAAATATACAAAACCGATATAGGTTTATTATAGACAAATCTTTAAAAAATCCTTAATAAAATGTATAAAACATTATAAGACAGTCGACACGTGACCATGTTTGCTAGAAAGTGTCATGTTGCTAGTTAAGTAATTTAATAACCGCAATAAAAGCCGTAAAGGTAGTTTTGTTGTAACAAGAAGACACTTACAGATCCTTCAGTCTTTCTGTTCCTCAATGGGGTAGGCAGAGACATTACACATTTTGAAGTCATTCTATTCATATTTCATAAATAAATATGAAGAAAGAACCATCCCGTTTAAAAATCATAATATATTTCAACTGTATCAATAATTTTATTAAAAGAATCATCATCATAATCATACACACTCACACACACACACACACACACACACACACACACACACACACACACATCATCACGCCAGTTCTCTAACGAGGTTGGCAGAGAGAACGAAGCGCCACATGTCACGATCCTTACATACCTGCCTTGCCACCTCCACTTTCATAACTCGCTTCATATAAACATGCTGGTTGAGAAGACTCCGAACACCACCTTCGGACAGTACTCGACCAATTTAATCGTGGTATGTTAGTCTGGGTCATCCCCGGTACCTAGATCCTTCCACATTCGCATTGTATATCTGTTTCGTTAGCCTTTTTTTACATGTCTGAGCCATCAGAGCATGCCCTTTCTCATTTTAACACCCGATACTTTCACTCATTCCTAATCTCTCTCTCACTTCTTTGTTACGAACGCGGTTGGCAAAGGTTACTCCACATATTTTTCGCAACGACGTCATCTCGATCGCATTACTTCTACTTTCATGCCTTTTCTGACATACCCAACTCTCACTTCCATACAGTAACGTTGGGACTAGCATGTAATTATGCAGGGCAAGGCGGGCACCCTGACTTAAAACCATGCTTTTCCTTAAAAGCACGGCTTAGGGAAATTGCTTAATTTCCCTAATGTTCCATTCACTCTATTCCCTGCACACACTCTTCTTTCAACATCTGCTTTCACAAATTCATTCACTTGTTCCAGCGGTACATCATCGACCATAATTCTTACGTCATCATAATCATCATCATCATTATTATTAGCCCTTATCGGTCCACTGCTGGACGTAGGCCTCTTTCAATGAACGCCAAGACGACTGAACTCCTGCTACTCGCATCCATCCCGGGCCGGCTACTGCACGGAAAACGTCTTCCCACCTGGTGAAGGTAGACCAACATTTCGTTTTCCTAAACGCGGCCTCCACTCCACACTTACTGGTCTATCTGCCACCTGTTCTTCTGAGTGTGTGACCAGCCCATTGACACTTCAGCGAGCTTATTCGTCGCGTGATATCGGATAATTTAGCTCTCTGCCTTATGACTTCGTTACGAATTCTGTCAGACAGACAGACAGAGGACGTTCAATAACCCATTAAGCAACTGCAAACTTTCGGACCAGTCCGGTTTATTAAAAGAATAAATCTACATATATTGGGCTAAAACATATATTGTAAAATTTATAGTATAACATGATCCTCTTGCCATTTAAAGACATTTAAGGGACGTAAATAATAGCAAGAATACACAATATCAATTTATTTAAATATTTTTCTTCATAATATTACACGACTATCTAGTGTCTTAAAATACAGGATTAATCTCCGCATAATAGCAAAATAATATCAGCTTAGTAAGATCGAACCATTTGAATAAAACGGAAATGGCATTATATATTTTATATACGTTTTATAGAACTTTTACAAACTTTTAATTGTATCGAATAGTATTGTAAAAGTAAGTAACTTTATAATCTTAAAGTAATAAAACGACCCATTTTCGTTGAGACCAAAGACAAATTTCCCACCACAAGCAAATTTTTCAATATATTGAGTACTTTTGAAATGTTTTTGATGAGTAAACAAAACAACATTATAGGCTATTATGTCGTAGAACCAGCAAGCTACTCCAGGTACACTAGTATCCGCATTATTTCATATCATCACTATATTCGTATATTCGTAATAAACCTCCACAGCATCCGCCCGTTTCATTGTGTTTTTGACTTTTTGTTACAATTTGTCTCCATGACGTGGAACATGAACACGGCATTACAAATTTAATCATTGTTCCAGAGTACTATAAAACATGGTTACGGTAGCTTCATCTCTTTGAAATTTGAAATATTATTAGACTAACTTTGAACCAAATAGCAGAATTAGAGCACTTGACTCTCTGTTTGTGAAACGATCTTCATAAGAAAATATAATTTGTTTTATAGTATGGTAATCTTCTTGGAGTTCAGCTCTAAAAGTAATAAGAAAAAGCCAGTTGCACTTTAAAAGTGCAAATGCAATGAGCATTCTCCGTATTGGATAATTGAGTTGAACTAACTAAACAATAGACTTGGAGAAAATTTGTAAATTGTAACACCACCAGACGCCTGCCTCGTGTTATGAAGTATCTGAAACGTTGGAAATAGTAAACGAACTGCCACGTAACCAGCTATATGCAACTAGCAGTATAACTTGAATAATAAATAAATAACTGAACTGTGCTTATAGTTCGATAAAATCAAGTATTATCCGATTATAATTAAAACAGTTTATAATATAAATACAATAATATAAAAACAAAAAAAAAAATATTTACAATAACGCAAAGTTCTGTACAAATGCCTACTGCGCGTCAGCAGATTGTCACGTTCATGATGTCTAGTACACTCGGGATCATGATTTTTTCAAATGCAGTTATTGGTTCGATATGCGCCTAGTAGGCGTATAGGGCATTTGAATTTATGAATTATAATAATATTGTGATGAACTAATAGATATTTTATAAATAAATAATTTCGTATTTTAGGTTTAACAGTAGTACTATGCTATATATGCTAGCAAAAATGAATGTCATTCATTTTTGAAATTGATTACGGATTCTGATTATGTCCTTGCCAGGAGTACAACCAACAAAAATTGTTACGTATTAACTAACATATTTTTCGCTTTGACCTCTAGTCCAATCACCTAAAACAAGCGATCAGTTTCAAGCCAAGTCTTTCGGGGCGGCGAATATATACAAATAGATGAACAGAAAGGGTAGGAGAAGTCGCAGCTGAAAAAGCACTGAATTCAACCACCGAGCGTAAATAACAGGGCTTATTTTCGAACAAAGACTATTAATCGGCGATACTATTGTATCGCCGATTTATTTGAGAAAGAATTAAAACACATTCAAAATGCATAAGCTTATAACAGCTACGAAACAATCAGTGGATTGTCAATAAAATTGGGGACTTTTATTATTCTGACGGGCCGATATAGATTTGTAAAATTTCAGAGCAAATATCTTCAGTTAAACACCGTTAGTGTAAAACTGTGGTCTCAGCTATCGATTAATCTTCAGTTATCACTTAAAATCTTTAACTTAATTTTTTGAAAGCCTCTCTGATGATGTTTGTCACATCTATATTTAGATATCCTGTCTATGCTTTATTTAAATGGCCTGTATCAATTAATAGAAACATCTTAAGTAAAAACTAGTTGTTTACATTTTTGAAGGGCATAATATATACAACATCAACTTCCTTCCATACGTGACAAAAACCTGACTGGGTCGTCAACGATAATTTGTATTGTAATGTTCATCCCAAGTTTCTCACTGTTCACGGAATCGAAATTTACAATAACATAGACTTTTAACAATACAATAACTGATAAATATGTATCTCCTAAACGACTTACACATCATTGTAATATTTTTTTTTTATTTTTAGCGTAAATGGCGGAAATGACTAAGCAGCACAACATTTAGTAATCGACAATGTTTCAAGTCGATGGGGGTAAAAAATCTTCTCCTTCACCTTCAAGGTGTTCGGTGCGCAGCGATAGCCGTATCCTAAGACAGCCTCGTGTCATTCAAGTGAACAGAGACGCTGCAACAATGATGGACGAAGAAACAAGTTGCACCAATGGCAGTAGATCGGCCACAGACAACGTAGCAGAATACGAAGAACACCCTGAGACGCACTCAGCCCAATTCAGGTCACGTACATTCAGTGACGGCTTTATCAGAAATACTAGCCTTGAGTTATTGCTAGGCGTCGATTGTGAGGCCTGCCTCGCGCTGGCTGCACAAAGACAATGTATCAATGAACAATTACTGGAACACGACTTTGATCTCGTGTGCAATTGCCATGTTAGGCAAAATAATTATTTAAACTATTGCCGCGACCCTGTCAAACCGAGGGGGCATACGCTAAGCATATATGATATCGAAAGAATAAAGCGAGATACGGGACGGATCAACCTAGCATCAGTGTCGCATCGTAGCCTTGACAGAAAACACAGCAAAAGCAAAACTATCGGAGTTTCCAGCTATATTTCCAAGCAGCTTATCTCGTACGATCCCACAAATACTTTAGTACAGAAAATTAAAAGAAAACTATCGAACTTAAAGAAAATAAGCGGAGAGGCTATGACGAAAAGGTCACAAAATGGAGTCCAACTTGCAGAAATAACATCGGGTTCGAGTAGCTCTCTTAAGAGATTGTCCATGATGTCATTAGTCGATAAATCTCAAAGAAAGGTTAACAGCCAAAGTTGCATATTTCCTTCTTCAAACCGACAGTCAAAAGAAGATTTAAAAAACTGCACAACAACTTATGAGAATTTCTCATCAAATGTAGATCATTGTTTTGATCGCCTTCGGACTTGCTCAGGAGACACATCAATTCCACAACAAAAAAATATGAAAATGAGGAACTTTGACGTCACTAGTGATAATGTGACCAGAAACTTGTCAGTTGGAAAATTCTCTACTCTAGATAATCGTAGTCGATGCAGAAGTATACGGCGGCAGTTGTCGTATAATGATTTCCCAAGCGAACGCTATAGAGACCAACTAACAGAATCTTGGCCAAAGGATGAGAATACTTTTCTCTCAAGAAATTCTAAAATCGATTTAGTAGAAGACGATCAGACGTTTATGGACTCCGAGAGAATTGTAAATAGCAATTTACGAACTGCACACCTTCATTGCACTTGTGATTCCAGTTGTGATAAAAGAATTACATCTATATTTTATGATCCTCACGTAAGTATACATTTTTAATTCAATTTCTATAGAAGACCTACATGTGCTAGTAAAGTTATCATTATTACCTATTCAGGAACAGGTCTTGGCATGATATTCTATGTTATTTAGAAAATGGCAAAATATCAAGTTTTCTAAAACAACAGCCAAGACAGTTGTCTATTTTTAATACCCTTAATATCATAATTTTTTTTCATTGTCTTTACTAATCCTTTAATTTAATCTCCAAACCGTTACTACGCTCCTAGCCTATATTCTACCCACACACTGTTTTCCAAACCTTTACTCTAGAATGCTATAATATTCCTATCAAGAATCTTTTGTCTAGACCAAACTCAATTTATCTGACCTGAGTTACATCAATTAGTCCTTTTCGCTAATGACCTCGTTATTAATTAATATCAGTTATTTTTATATTTAAAGTCATATTTTGAAGAGATGTTTTATCCATTACATATTTTACGCGCTTCATAGAATATCATTATCGCTTCATCAGGAAATCATTCAAATAAATTGAAAACAAACATAACTGAATAATACATTTTATAACCAGTTATTGTTGAGTTGACTCGATCAACGAACATGAGCTCGCAAATATGCTTAATTAGGTTGCACCACGAATTTAGAGAACAACCGCAATCACGCAAGTGAAATTAACCAAATATTAAATGTCTTTATATGACTAAACTTGCTGCTAAATAACCAGTAAAGACATCCCTAATGAACCTTCTCTTCTTTTAAAATATGGTTTTCTGACGTGAAGTTTCGCGTAGTCAATTGCTGTTATTTGAGTTGGTCTAATTTCAATATAAGCTACTAAAACTGAATCCAAAATCCAGGTGCATATGATAGATCGGAAACACTAATTAAAGGCATTTGCTCGATACAGGGTAACAAGCGCACAGCACCAGCCCCTGACGTCACGGACCGAGCACAAGTGCGCGTGTCGTCGTGTAGCGCTTGCAAGTCCACGCAGTGGCTGCCCCCAGGAACCATCTCCACTACCAGCCACAGTTCTACCGCAACTGCTAACTCATCCCGTAAGTAAGACTAATAAGAAATGTATAGACTGTTAACTATTTAGTTGCGTGTGTATCTAATAGTAAAAATATATTTCAGTTAATACTGAATTGATTTTGATGAAGTGACTGCTGTCTAAGTTGATGTAAATGTAAGTAAATAGAAATAGAAAGATCAAAATGCAGATATATTGTACGAAAATTGATTGGTGTATGTATGTATGATACATACACCTATCAATTTTCGTATAATATTTGTTTGGAATCCCTTAAAAACTGTCATATGTGGATATTTTGTAATTCCGATAATATAGCATACATATGAGACTTATTAAAAACCTCCTTTTTTTGAGTAAAAAGGTTAAAAAAATACCAGTGAGATCTAATGACTGACATTAAATCCGTGAAATTACACATTTCCGGTGCAATACACCCCAGACGTAATATAAAAGTGTTAATGTCTGATATGAAAGAAAAATATTCCTTTTGTTTGAACACATAAAATATATAAAAAGACTAGTAATTATTTAGCAAGGCTACTGTGTGAACCCGTGACTTGTCCGCGTGGATTACAGACAAGACGACGACAAATATAATGTTAGGGTACATATACCACAACATTGCCAAATTTCATCAAAAAAAAAAGTTTTTACGTCAAAGAGTAACCAACGTCCATTCATATTTACAAACTTTCGCGTTTATAATTGTAAAGTGTCTAAAAAAAATATTTTATTGAATTCAAACAGTTCCTAATCTGTTTCATAGGGTACAGAGTTCTAAGATAGCAACTTTATAATACACAGCCGAATTTATTGCTCCTCGCGGATTTTTTTCTATGTCGGTTTCAATTTCATTTAACTCCACTACACATCGACTTTATCCATCGCGTGAATATCTCTTAATGAACACCGAAATGTTCCCTTTTTTTTCTTCCATATACGTTACCGTTCTTTCCCCCTCTTCTCTTCCCCTCCAATGGCAATTCACAAAACACAAGAAAGTCAACAGCATAGCTGTCACTTTACGGCGGTATCATGTAAGCGGGATATCCCGTGTCGGTTGTGCCAGCCCAATTGGAATGGTACCCCTACTAAATCACTATATCTTATTATATCCAGAAGCGTTTGTCCCCTTGTACTACAAGTAAGGATGAACAACAAGAAAGTATCATTTTAGGTTTGTCGGCGTGGCATCGTCGCTGGTGTTGTGTAGCTATATTGGTTCTGGTGGCGGGGACAGCGTGCGTGGCTGGCCCTTTGGCACTACGGGCGCCCCCCGGAGCGCCACTCCACGAGCGACTGCGACTGGCAGAGCGACTGCTACACGACACCCCCCTCATAGACGGACACAACGATCTACCGTGGAACATAAGGAAATTTTTACACAACAAGATTAAAGAGTTCAGGTGATATAAACATTATATATTTTAATAGTCAATTCATTTCTTACCGCTAAGCTTTTAATCTGTATTAGAAACATCTCTTTGATGAACTCCCCCTTAACTACCTAGAGATAAAAGGTACTTAGATAGATATCATGTTGTATTTCGCATTTCATTCAAGATTATTTTAATATTTTATGTCACGTAGTGTTTAAGCTTTTAGTTTTTTTTTATATAGGTTAAGGGGCAAATGAGCAGATGGTAAATGACTACCGTCGCCCATAGACATCCGCATGACCCGAGGTTATGCAGGCGCGATGCCGTCCTTTAAGATGGGAGTAAGCTCTTTTCTTGAAGAACCCCATATCGTTTATTTTATTTTACTAATCTACATTGACTAGCGGCTACTAGCTAGCTATATATATAAAACCTAACAGCAAAAGCAACAGTTAGAATAAATGACAATAATCATTTCCTATTGACCCCTTGACGTTTTTTTTTTTATTTAAATAATAAAACGACACATTAAAATTCTTCATACTTGATATTAGTCAAATATTTGTGTGCCGGGCTATGTACAAAGAGACTTACTCTGTTTGTGACAGAGAAAGGTCTCGCCGTCCAAATAATAATATATTCAAAAAATGTACACTACATAATGGGGTACTTAGTTTTAACCGTAGGGCGAATCGAGAAATATTTCTGTACGTAGCTTAAAAGCTAATATAGGATGATAAGCCTACGATTAAATCATTAAAATCTCCCTTCACTATTTTGTCACAATTTAGAATACAAATAATATTTGATACATCGGCTACACGCCATTTAAACCATTGAAAACATTCGAATAGAAAATGAACCAATAAACCGATAACTAATTATATTTAAGCTGTGGACCGTATTACATGACGCGCCTTCTGTTTTTTTGTTATCGAAGTACATATAAAATATATATTGTCGAAACAACGGGAACTCTCAAAACGCACTTAATCCATCCATATCTACCTCCTTATTGCAGTATTATGTGAGCGAGAGCTACCTCCCCGTGCGGTGCCACTATTTGTTATGGAAATGGCGCTACCTCTTATAGAAAAGTTTTAATTAAATAGTAAAAATATTAAAGAAACATTGCACGTTACACAGCCTTAGCCCATTACTTCTCTAACCGATGCCCGAGCTGAAGGGTACGTGTCAGGTCTACCTGACCTCTTTGTTTATTATGT
>JAFELO010001010.1:334262-350226 GCA_017140195.1 Eumaeus atala | reverse complement strand
ATATATATATATATATATAATAAATGTGTGAATAAAATTTGGTATGAACTTGGTATGGATAAATTACGCTGAAAATTATTCAATTATTGTGGACCTGTTATAACCTACCTAATGTTGTATCTTAAAAAAATTGTATGTTCGAATATTATTTCCTGCAAATATATTGCTTTAAACTTTGTATATTTCCTTTTATCTAATTATAAATACTTAAACGTATTCATACAATAATTTCTTAGGTTTACCCTCAAACCAATGAAATGGCTTCAATGGATTGTATCTCTGTTTATTTGAGATGTCTCGGGAGAAATTCTCCCGTAATCCTATCACTTGTATTCGCCTGTAAGTCATCGAAATGTCTGCTTAAATAAAATATCAAATGAGCCGTATAAACTAATAAATATTTTACTGTAGTATACTTTATGTATATTACTAACGGTGCCACGTGGTTTCACAAGCATGATTCGTACTCGTGGTAGTAGTATGTAGGCTAATGCTATTGCCTTCCTCAGCAAATGAACCATTTACACTGTAAATTTTTTCAAAACTTTTCAATCTATAAACAAAAAGTAAACATAGAATGAGATCGGTTCTTGAAAATATGGCGTTGAAATAAGCGAAAATCTCTTCAGTTTTATTATATTAATACAGATATACGTACCTAATGATAACATTCACATAATGTGTCCCTGAGATATCTCTCGGAGAGGTAGAGTATCCTCTACCTATGTCAGGCCTCTTAACCTAACACGGGATCTTATACCATGGCGCTAATGCGTCTTTCATTTTGCTCACCTTAATTTTTTGGTTATTGAGGTACAAGTGTATATCAGACATATTTCCTTGAAAGACAGTGTTCTATGTCGCGAGCGTCTTTTCGCATATAAATAATGTGTACCTTAAATATAATAAAAAAAGGAATGGAAGATAATGTCTAACATTTTGTATTGATGAGAAACATGACGCGACGCTTTGATTCTGCGCCAGTGTGAGTTGAGATATTTTACCTTACCTCATTGTCTGCGTAGTGCGTAGCACGGGGTAGGAGAGCTACGTGTGCTGCGCTACGTACTATAATAATTATATTCTACATTCCACGTTCAATAACTTACGTTCTCCTTTTTTATAATCAAATTTGTTTTGTGCGTTTGTAAAATAAATGTTTTTTTTTTTAAGAATTCTCGCAAACCGACACACAGAAGAAGTCCATAAGGAACTTGCAATATAACGTGCACAGGGGAAATCAAATGTGAAGTTAAATACTTAACATTCGTTGTATTTCTATTACTACAACGTAGGCGTCACTTCTACTTTTATTTCACTGTTGATTTGTTACGGCATAAATTACAACATCCGTCTTTTTTTTCTTTCCCTTTTTAGGTGGTGATTAAGGAAATGAACAGGCTCGGTATGTTGGTAGACCTGTCTCATGTCTCCGAGCGGACCATGCGAGACGCTCTGACGGTGTCGCGCGCGCCCGTGCTGTTCTCCCACTCGTCAGCGCGCGCCATCTGCAACGTCACGCGGAACGTGCCAGACCCCATCCTCAGACTGTTGGCAGCCAACAAAGGCCTTATCATGGTTAATTTTTACACGTCGTTCCTCACTTGTGGAGATTCTGCAACCGTTCAAGACGCCATTGGTGAGTAAATATAATTTATTACTACCGATCCGCCCCACTTCGCCCGTGAATAACTCGGGCCGGATTGCTATATTATTAAAATATATACCACAACCTTTCTTTGGAATCGGTTTATACGTTAGTGAAAACAGTACGAAAATTGGTTCAGTATATTTTGATCAAATCGAACACATACAGACGGACCGTTGTTAGAAATAGGCCTAAATGTTGTAATTAAAATCAATTTCCGTAATAAGAATTTATGCTAAATGTCCCTCTTACTAATAATGATTACTATGTTATACATATAATCGAACCAGATTCTAGTGCTGACTCTGCATGAAGTCAAGTTATAGTTATGCAGTTACAACTCACGTTTGGTGTGATTTGTGCAAGAAAGTAACTAAGGGTGGCCTATAGGGGAGCAACTGTATATTTTCCGAGCTACGGTCATAATGCAATAACGTAATTATGGTTGACAGAAGCCTCATTGATGTTAGAAACCAACCAAGTTGGGCAGGCACGATCGGAAAGATCTAAAACCTACATCTGGCCCACCATACCACCTCCAAGTTACAGCTATTCTATCGCGTTCCTTGTATGTGGCTATCCGGTAGTCCATTGGAATCCACATAACAATTGTGCAGACGTCTATAGGCGACATTGCCCCGCTTACCCCCTTTATACTACATATAGAAACGCTGAACGATTTTGGCCTATCGATAATAATAAACTGTGCCGCGGTGGCCGGGGGTCACTTCACAATCAATCAGTGTCCATACTCCGCAGAATAATAATAGCCGTCAATCACACTGATTATCCAATGACGAACAATGCACTCGCAATTAATACAATGAGATACCAAATTACCAATAAGGTACACGTACGCCTTTCATCTATGTACTGCCGTAACTAAATTAATCACTGAATTACAACCGTATTTGTGCCGGATATTGTAGTACTTCACTGTCACAGTAATACAGTCACAAAAATACAGGTAAAGTTGCATTTTGGCACTATGTGAGGTCCAGATGGCCCGATCAGGGAAAAAAAGGAGAAATCAAAGCGAAAGAAAAGTAGAATTTTATTGCTCAAAAAAAGAACAGCACAAAGTTTTTGAAATTTGACTACGCAAATTAATTATTTATTTATTTAATTCAATACGCAAGCAATTTCTGTCTCGTATTACAAAGATGATATCGCGGCAGCTTAGAGGACAGCGACAGAATTTGTTTATACGATTTATAACAATAATTTATTATTTACACAAAAGCTGGACGAGATTAGCATTTGGTTACATTTTATTGAAGCTAAACATACACTTTTCTACCAATAAGAAATTTCAGCTAATCTCATTTGAGGGAGATGTTCATTTGCATTCATGATAGCTAATGAAAGCGAGCATTACACAAGGATAGGAAAATAAAATTGTCGGTGTGAAATTTATGCACACATAAACATTGTCGGTACCATAAAATACGAGCGGGTAACGTGTGGCGCATAAAAATACTTTATTGTATTGATATTACATTACATGTTAGATGTTAGGCATTTCCACGCAATTATAATAAAAGTGAAAGTTCTTTTTGGCCGGTACACTTTCCCCCATCTGATGAAAAGTGTGTCCGGTACTCCAATGAGAGCTTCAGGCTTGCACAAGGAAAATACGGCGTAACAAAATATCTATAATTAATTACACTGTTGAAAAATATACAAAAGTTGAGACGATAGTACGAGATTTTAGAGTTAAACTATATCAAATACAATTCTTATGTCAGATCTCGATTTGAAATAAATAATTGAAGCCTACTGACCGATTTAGTGACATTCTTACAGAAAGAATGGCGGGCCTAGCATTAACATTATGTAACGTAATAATCACTTAAGCACGGGAAAGCAGACGAGAAGCAGAAGAGAGTCCTTTATATACTCTCTAACTTTGAGACTACCCCAGTAACCAAGTCGGAAAGGCGACTTTTTCACATTTTGTTCGTAGGCCACGCTACTCTAGTTTTTCGATTGACAACTACAGCGTTCCACTATTTTTTTATCATTTTCTTTTTGCTTAACTATATGTCCAGCTGGGGCGCCGTGGAGTTTATTTTTTGTTCGCTTTTTATTGTATTGTTGACCGACGGTTCAATCTACAATCTGTCAAAAGTTTAAATAAACTGCATTTTCTGTTGGAAATATATTATTACCAATATTAAACCTTACTTATATCTGGGTACAGCACGGTTTAGACTTTTTGAGATTAATCAATTTGGAAGATACTCGCAAAGTGCAAATACAACGTAGGCTACGATATTATGTCGACAGTAGATTATCGTTTAAGTTGTCTATAACAATTTGCTAATCACTTGGAAACGCGCCTGTATTACTTACTACTACTCTAATCTTGTCCTCCATAATTTAATTTATTCATTTTAGTGGTATATGTTGAATCGTCGACAGAGTGCAACGTAAATCGTGAATCAGACACAGTACACTAAATGTTATCGGCCACAAGCGCGTAAGGTTTTCTACATTAAATTAAGATCTTTTGGTTTCAGAACATATTAATCATATACGTGATGTCGCTGGAGTAGACAGCGTAGGACTTGGCGCTGGATATGATGGCATTAATTAGTAAGTGTTTAATATTTAGCTAAATTAATTTTAGACCTTAGGTACCAAATGACTATGTTCAACTATTGCATGTTTCATTTATAAACAGGAGGAGAATAACAAACGCAATAATCTTTGCAAGTTGATGAACTTACATTTCAAGAGGGAACCCTATACGAAATAAAGGGCACCACTTTTGCTGAATGTCGCGCGCCGAAGTGATAAATTTAGATATTAAACCGGTAAATAGAAAACGACATGCTTCTAGATTATTCTATCTAGATTATAACTATTTTTCCTTTTATCCGAAAAGGCGTTTTTCAGTCAGAAGTGGCCACTGGTGGGGTGTCAATTTTGATGCGTGGTACCTATTGAGGATAATATATATAATTAACCGTGTCAATTTTGCTTTTACAGTACGCCACAAGGTTTAGAAGACGTCGCTTCATATCCTCTACTATTCGCTGAACTTATGGAAGACGGATGGAGTATTGAAGATCTAAAAAAGCTTGCTGGACTCAATCTTTTGAGAGTTTTGAGTGCAGCAGAACGAGTCTCCAAGGAACTTGCATCTGCCCATGTCTTACCCTATGAAGACGTAGCACCAAGAACCTTAGAATCACATAACTGTTCTAGCCAAGACTTGTAACTTTTAGGTTATAACACAATATCTTGTGATTGACAAGTATTTTAAGCTTTAAACTTATATAATATTGATAATTGGTTTTTATTTGGATATTGATTTATTCACTTTAGATTTTTTTATTAAATTTAGTATTTTTACAAGATGTACTCTTAAACCTGTACATACAGAAGTATGTAGAACATTACTTACACTTACATAAATATAAGTAATACTCCTTTTAAATTATTAATTTAGCGTAGAAATGTAACATTTCTTGAATATTATAATATACTTACAAAAGCTTCTTTCGTTTTTAATGTCGATTAAATATCTTTCTTTTTTTTTAAATAGTCTTAGAACGTACTGACTTATAAAATAAAAGTTGTAGTAGGTAAATATTTGTTAAGTGTAGGAGCATTTTTAGAATTTGTATATTATACCATTTTACTAGAGAAATAATATTTACCTAATCTGTATTTTGTTTCGTTTCTAATTTTTTTATATAATATTTATAATAGAATATAATGTTATGTACAACCGACAACAATATCTCTTTTAACTTGAATACACTTCTTAAAATTATGTAATTAAAATCAAAATTTATAACTATAATGCATTTCGGAATTGATTTTTTTTTTATTTGTTACTTGACTAAAATTGTTGATAAGCACACGTTAACTTTAAAGGTTAACTGACATATTGTGTGTTTTAAATGGAGTTTATATTTAAGAAATCCAGCACTCCGGTCTAGTTAGGCTGTCGTAGAGATATCATAGACTAGACAACACGGAATAAATGAATCCTTTAACAAAGAACTAAAATATTATTAAATATAAATTGTACATAATATCCATCTCTGTCTGCTTAACTCGGTGCTTATGTGGCATAAGGATTGAATCAAGCGGACGCTTTTAGGAATTAAAGACGATAAAAAAGGTACAAAAAGTGACTCTATGTTTGGACGATAAATTTTATAAAATAAAAGTTATAATTAAAACGTCAAGAATTACAAAAGTGCAACAAAACACAAAGTGTTAATAATAAGTATTTGAATCAATAAATAAGTAAATCGGATCGATAAAATCGGGTGGTCCCGTCACAAAGAAACTCATTAACGAAATAATAATTCTTAGACAAAAGCAGACCGGTCAGGTTACTTTTAAATTTATTAATATTTTCCATCAATTTAATATTAGTAGAAAATTTATTATATATTTTGGGACACATGCCTAAAATGCTTTTACTGTACAGAGCGGTTCTGTGAGTTGGAATACAAATATTATAATGATGTCGGCTACTCATATGTATTTTAAATAGGTTGAGAATTCTCTTTACAAACGTACAAATTTCAAAAATATAAATTGATGGTACTCTAAATTTATGAAAATATGGTTTGCAACTGTCGATCACTTTAATTTGGAAAATATTTCTGATGCATTTTTTTGGGCTCTAAATGCTAGTTCTCTGAGTGTTTCCCCAAAATATCAAACCGTAGCACAAAGTCGAATACGTAGGCATGATATGCAGATAGAACTGTTACCATTTTTCTTAAATTATATAAAACATATTGAAATTTAGCGATCTTTTTTATTACATGATCAGTATGAGTTCGCCATGTTAATTTTTGATCCAAGTAGAGCCCCAAAAAGTTGCATTCATTCGCTGTCATTATCATAATATCATTATTAACCTTAGAATAACTTTATTATTTCGTATGTCAATTTGAGGTTGCAAAATTCTTTGTGAAAAATATGTTAGAAATGATTTATCTAAGTTTGCTTTAATTTTATTATTATTCAACGATATCATTATATTACTTGAATTCTCATATATTGTGTCGTATAATTGTACGTTTTTTTCCAAAAAATATAACTGTACAGCCATCTGCAAATAACATCATGGGGTATCCAGTTGTGTAAGGCATATCATTTATATAAATAAGAAATAATAAGGGGTCAAGAATACTCCCTTGTGGTACACCGCAACTTATCTTCCTTATTTGCTGATGGCTGAAATTAACACCTACGTCATAAAACACCACGCCATTACTGTCGCCACGATATGTCCCGAGTAACGACATATCCATCCTCAGTTATGCATCTAGTTATAAAATGAAATTATAATTAAGAATTAAAATTATTTTAATGTCTAAACCAAAAATCAAAGCGTAAAATACAAAGGTCATGTGCATAACATTAACATTCTTATTTTTATGGTTATTTGAAAACGTCGTGTGTGAACTATTTAGATTAAGACTTTTGATAACATACTAATTTAGATCATTATCTGCAACGCGTTAAATCAACTAAATGTTATTCAATTTTTTAAATAGCTTTATGAATGACGACCAAAATAGCGAACCATAGAATTAATTTAGACGTAAGATCTTATTGTTACCGATGATGTCAATAATAATGACTTTCGTAGTACTAGTCGAGAATCACGTTATCTAAATTTAGCAACACAACGTAAATTAATCACACACTTAAGTCATAATTTTTGGCAAAAGAAAAATGTTAAAATTAGTTCATTTTCATGATAAACTAAAAATACTTAATACATGCAGGTACTCACTTATGCCTGTTAGTCATTTCAGTTTTACTTTGATATAATTTAACAATCTAATAATTGGCATTTAATTTCAGTAAGTAAAACACTTTTAAATCTAATAGATCGTTTCTATATTAAATTAGCAGACCTTGACGCCTCGATGTTATAATCTAAATAAAATAAAGCCTTCCATCGCGGACAGACAACGTGACACGACGAAAACATCCGACCTTTTCATTGTTTTGTGGTTGCTTGTAACCTGTCTGAGTTTAATGTTATCATATAGCTATATGGCCCACCAAAATTGGCCAATTTTAATTAAAAAATAATTATCATAAATCACAATTACTTACAGGCTTGGATTATTTGTTCAAATGTCTTTCTCCTGACTCCTCCGGAAAGTCCGTGACTAAATATTATGTGGACCGATGGTAAAATTATTACCTGCTAACCAATAATATATTTTAAAAATATTTCCCTCCCCCTATTCACCGTTTATTTTAAAGGCACATATTTCTTGAGCTGGCAAATGTGGATGTGGAAAAAATGGATGTGATAAATATAACTCATTGGAAGAACTGAAAAATATAACTACACCTAGGTATTAACTATTCTAAGTTATCTCAAGACTTCAAACATGCATGTTAGCTTTTGTAACTTTCCTTTTTTCCTACTAGTTTTAATATCATAAAACACACTTTGTCTGTATATTATTGAACTAATTAAATGAATATGAATATAAAACAACTATTACTAAAATTTACTCTTCAGGAATTTACTCATGAATAATAAATTAAACCGAATCCAAATGTAATCGTAATTTAAGTACGTGCCTAAATATGAAAACTAAAATTATACCATCCACGATATCATGACATTAGGGTAAAAATGTACTAAACAATCCCTCTATAAAAGTGTTCCTCTCACACCGCCTCGGTTCACTGTTTGGATTTTATACCATCACCCTTTTAGGCCTATATATACAAAGCTCCTTGAACGTTTGCTCGAACTTTAGTACCTAATTACGATTGCTACCTATTCATAATTAAAAATTATAAGGAATATTGAAGACACATCTCCTTCATCATCTTGTAAATTTATTCCTATATGTAATGTTAAAATACTTCCTTATTGTGGAAATTGAAATGCCTTAGTAGGTATTTGTAATATCTATTGTGAAGTTCATTTGCTCATTCCTGGTAATCGTGGTTTGTAAGAGGTAGGTTCATTGCGGCATTGTAACAAAATCTTCCGCCGAGGAGGTCTCGCTCTCATAGTAGCTGTGTAAAGTGATAGGTTTGCTGCCGTGTGGTTTGTGAAAGATCGGTGGCCCAATGGGGAGTGGGGTGATGGAAAACGAATTTTAATGGGTGTCATAATTACCAAATAGTTGCCTGTTCGCTAAAGACTATTCATGTATATTTTACTCCCTCTTACATGATTAATGCTGATTGAGAGGAGAAATCGCTAAGAAGAGAAGAAGTCCAAAGGCCAGCACACTTCGCTTGATATGTACCTTTAAGCTAACATTAAAAAATTGGACATATCATGAATTCGAATATAGATAAGTTCATCTCATTATACTGATCGTAGTTATTATCTTTACTTTTTGTCATAGTCAGTGATAATAAGCAGAATTCAGAGAGTGTAACTATTTATCAAAAAGCGAATATTGTCTACCTGCTATCAAAAATTGGCCTTTAAATATTGCTTACATGTAGTTTAAATTTAAAAAATCAATAATATATGATATTATTTTGATAGGTAGGTTTCTTTATTTGAACTTAAAAGTAACCCAATAAAGTAGAAAACATGATATTGTCTTTTATTAATATACTTAATTACTGTCACCATATAATACTGGTGCCTACATGATCCAACTATGGTTGTCACTTTGCGGCGGTAAAGATACCACCCTAAAGTGACATCTTCCTCGTGCCGACCCAATTCCGTGGCAATGCAACATAGCACTACCTGTTAATAAAATGTTATATCAATATATTTATACCTTTACTATACTTGCATATATACTTTTATACTTATACTATAAAACTTAACTATCTACTGTACATTGAACGGGCCATAGGTCCCTACCAAAATGAAACCTCTCTTAAAATACTAATTCAATTTCTACTTAATATACTATTTACTAAAAATAGACGGCAACAGCAGAATTGGGCCCTCAGTTCCCGATGGTTCCACTAGTCCTTGGCACCGTAGCGGCCACGGTAACGGTAGAACAAAGGCCGCTAAGAATCTACGTATCGCTACCACCGATTTGACCTGGCTACGTATAACGGACGAACGCTTCGACTTGGTTGAGCAGGAGGTGGAACTACACAAAATCTGATGGCATGTTCTGGAGTTATATGAAGTCCAAAGACAAGGTGAGACGCCATAACTCTGCCATCGGGTCACCTATTCCACTTTAGGGAAGGCGATACTGCATCACAAGGCGGCGTGGGATTCCTCGTGAATAAGCCCCTCGTAGACAATATCGTCGAAATCTCTAGTGTGTCAGGTAGGGTGGCGTATCTCATACTCATATTAAGAGCTGTACCTTTTAGTGAGTTTAAGTATGAGATACTACATAAAGTGATACTAGTATTCGCACCTACCTCGACACACTCCAATGACGACGTGGAGGCACTTATGGGGATGTCTCAAAGGGCTTACATAACACCTGTAAGGCCCACTTTAATGTTGTTATGGGGTACTTTAATGCCAAACTGGGACTACGAAATGGTGTCGAATCGAGACTGGGACCACATGGAGTCGGAAGTCGAAATCGCAGGCAAATGTTCATAAACTTCCTCGAGAAAGAGGCATTTTCTGAATGAGCTCCTATTTTTGAGATCCCATAGGAAGTGGACATAGCAGAGCCCCAGTACTGTGGCAAGGAAAGAGTTTGATTTTATTGGTGCGGACCGAAAACATATATTTAGGGATGTCTCCGTGATCAACAGGCTTAAGACCGGAAGTGATCACGGATTGGTTAGAGGCTCTCTGAATATAAGCTTTCGACGCGAGCGTCACGAAATAGTTAAGTCAACTATGTGACTTGTTTCGTCCACCGGCCATGACAGCGTCTATTAAAGCCAGGTGTTTATCACCCGCCTCATGTAGTCGACGTCCCTTTTCCCATCAACACAAAATATTCTAGGAGGCAAACCACCCCGAGATTGAATTTCCGTAGAGCTAATTAATGCCTAAATTCATTTGACAGGTACTCAATTTTACAGAACCTTCCCCCGGATCTTGCGCTTGATAAGTCCTACGCTATAGTGAATATTACTACTACTATTAAGGATAGTACCCCACTAATACCTAAAAGGACTCTATCCCTATGTGGTTCTCTTGATCACTAATTCATATATTTAAAAATAATGACAAAGCTTATGACCTATTTTCTCTCTATAGTGCTAGATCTAAAAACGAATACACCAAATGTTTTTCAAACTATATAGATTCAGTAGAGGACAATATTCCTATTATATATCAAATATTTCTGGTCGTTTCTCGTCCTATATTCCCGTTACCGTAGATTATCTGTCACGAGTTAGTGGGTCGTTAGACCCACAAGAAATCTGCAATTTTTTGCGCATTTTCTGGCTCTGCATATGAACCTTCTACTCTAAGTCAGACATGCTCTCCACATGCTGATAACCCGAATACTGGAGTTCATGTAACGAAATTGACAAATACATCTGAAAAACTGATTAGTGCCCCCAGATCCCTAGACCGTACTAAAGGGCCAGGTCCAGATGACATACTAGCTCTATTTCTTAAACGCACAGTTCTAAGTATCCAACGTCCACTACACATAATTTTTAATAAATGCCTATCTAAAGGAGTATTTCCTACCGTATGGAAATCAGCCCATATTATTCCAGTATTCAAAAGCGGAGTAAGGAATAATGTGGAGATCTACTGTCCAATTTCTATTCTCTACTCAATGTCAAGATATTTGAGTGCCTGGGCCACGCTGAAATATACCCTCTTTTACACAACACATTACTTCCACATCTTCCATTATCTCGGTTTTGTCAGGCATAAATCCACAACTACAAATCCCGTATGTCTTACCAATTATCTGTTTGAAAATCCAGATAAAAGATAACAAACGAATGCTGTCTATACGGATCAGAAGGCATTTAACAAGGTTGATCACGACATGCTTCTTTGTAAACTAGCATTTAACGGCATCAAAGGGGACCTCCTGCGTTGGTTTTCCTCATACATATGTAATAGGATACAAAAGGTGGTGATAAATGGATACCTACATGTAACATCGGGTGTGAGCCAAGTATCACTCCCGATGTTATCGGTCCTTTGCTATTCCTATTCTACATAAACGACATAGATGAAAGCTTCCTGAATTCCAAATTCCTTTGGTATGCCGATGATCTGAAAGCGTATCGTACTATTGATTCCCTTCATGTCTATCACCTCTTCCAGCAGGATTTTAATAGGTTGTCGGCGTATTGCACCATTAATAAGCTATACTTAAGGGTTCCTAAATGTAGCACCATAACATTTGCCAAAAAGAAAAAGTTATTAACCGCGCATACAAATAGAACGGAACAGTTGTCCATAGAGTCGTCTCCTTACGAGACCTTGGTGTACAATGGGACAGTAAGCTCCACCTTCATAGACATGTTAGTGCCATTGAGTTACCAGTTGTTTGGGCTCATCATGATCATTCAATTATTTATAAAAGATAGTAAAAAAAAACTATTAATTACGTACCCTTTTCTTTTTTTGTATAAAATTGAAAGTATTATGAGAACATGTTGTGACGCCTCCTTAAATTAAGTAAACCTTTTTCATATTTATCCAAAGAGAATGGTGTTGATTAAATGTTAACTTAAGCTATCAATTTCGTCGTGTGTATATAAATATATAATATACAATTGTTTGTTTTTCCCCAAAAAATAAAATTGAAAATAAATAAAATAAAACACTCCGACCTAACTTCCGACAAACCATGGTAGGTTCTGAAAAATTGTTACGGGAGTTAAAAACCAGTTCGATCCCCTAGATATGTCGAAAACTACAATAGCAAATGACGAGGCCATGAGTGGAGTGATTAGTTACATGCGGGACGTGGGTGAAGGAAAACGAAGTGTTGGTCGACCGTTCACCAGGTGAGAAGACGATCTCCGTGCAGTAAACTGGTCCGGGATGGATGCGAGTAGCGAAAGATCGGCCAATTAGCGTTCAGACAATGATGATGGTGATATTATTTATTAAAAATGCTGCTCGTTCTCTTTATTAAATACAGTGCGCATTATATTTTTGCGCAAATTGATATGACTGAATGAATATAAAAAGAAAATTTGCGTCCATGATAAATATATAATCATCATGGCCCATGACTATTATAAAGCGTGAATAATTAATTTTTTGCACACGGGGTGCGCCCGGTGTTTATAACCGCAAAGTAAGAATTTCAAAGACTAGGAAAGAGTTAGGTTCAATTTTAGGTATCAATGCTTTACATAACAGCATCAAAATCGGTTACTGAATATGCTCCATGATTTTGTAGATCCAAATATATATCCAACGCCCAAAAAAAAAAGCTATTTAAAACAAAAATACATTAAAATATGCTTGAGCAAAATGCTTAAAGCGAATACTTGGATCATATAACCAAACAATAGAAAACAAACAATGAAAATATTTTGAGAGATTCAAAATATTTTTCCTCGAATTTGGGGAATTTTGGTAATATGAATTTTTTGCATAGCCGACCCCGGTCGCCTGTCAAAAATGAAAAGTGATAATTGTAAAATTAATAACAAAACAAATTGATTCTGCTCATTGAGACGCGTGTTTCGGATAGATTCTCGATTATTTACGACTTTGGTGTAATTAGAGAAAAAAATACTGATTTTATGTTTTATGCTATGTTATGATAACTGATGATTATTGGTAAAGTATATAGAATAACTATTTGTTGTGATGTCCAATAAAGAGCCCCCGTTCGGGGGCGGTGGTGACAGAGACGAGTTTTTGACTTCACTTGATGCGGTGTCTCCTCTGACAGATTAAAGGGACTCCGATATCATATCTAAAAACATCCGCTCGGAATTCTACGTAGTTAAAGAGTGCTTAAGTTAGCCCAATTAATAGGTTGTCGATGGAGGCATTAATTTTCTAGGTCGGAACAAAGTCTCCATACAGTTTAAAACAGCTGATGCTGCTAATTCATTCCTTACTAGTAATTGCCTTGGTGAAAAATATCTGACGCAAATTCCGAAATTTCATATTACTCGTATGGGAGTTTTAAAAGGTATTCCCACTGAATGGACTCCAGAGGAACTTACACAGGGCCTCACATATGCACGGACAGTTGGACCTGTTATTAAGGCTAGACGCCTTAATAGGAAAATAATAATGGATGGTGTAACTAACTGGAACCCAACTTCCTCAGTAGTCGTAACATTCCAAGGACAGCTGTTACCGGACAAAGCTTATTGTTTCCACTCATCAACAGAGGTGGAAACATAACAGTTACCAACAATTCAATGTAGTAGTTGCTGCCGATTTAAACACGTTGCCGATCAATGCCTCTCAGCTACTAGGTGCTTTAATTGTTCTCAGAAACATTTAGGATTCTCTTGCACTATCCCTAAAGAGACAAGCCTTCTAGGCCTTGGCAGACATAAGGCAACAGATAGTAGTTGTCCCGAACATTCTAGACAAAAGGCTATAAAGCTGATTTATGTCTGATAAAAACATTGGCTTCTTCCAACTCTAAATTCTCATCTTCCTCCAACAAACCCCATCTCCCCTGCGACGTCCTACATGAAAACAGTATTCAACCCACGTCCTCTTCGTCCTTCTATATAAAAGTCATTTGATACAATCCGACACATTAATATTTCGTCTACTCCAGCCACCCTTCCTTATGGTTGTGCTTATAGCCAGAGGGAAGCTCATAAAGATACGACTTCCATCACACCAAATGAAAACTATTCCAAATTCTAATGTCTTTCAATAACAATTCAATAACTTATAAATTTTGTGATATCTTTCCCCCAGAAACTCTCTCCATACTTGAGTCTCTAATTCCTTATATTGGTCAGCACATTAAAGTTCCTTCAATGGAACAGTAAGACGGTTGAGCCCTGGTCCTGTATTTTTGGATACAGGATATGCGTGTCTCCGTGATGACAGAGATGACGGTAGAGCTGGAACTGCTCTTCTTTTTAAACATTCCCTTCCCTTCTCCCAGATTTCTATTCCTCAGCACAGTAGTCATTTTCAGATGGTTGCAGCTAAAGTCCCACATCCCTCCATAATAACAATTTCAGAGTTAAAATCTCTCACTTGATCTCTCTCTTTGGAAGTTGTTGTCTCTGGAGACTTCAATTATCATTTCATTGCCCCTCTATGGGGCTCGATGCGAAGTTTTAGCAACTCTTCACATCTCATTGAATTCTTCGGTGATCTAAACATCTGCTTGATCAATGGTGGGTCTGCTACTCGCAAGATATCTCCTCTCCAGGTAGAAGCTGTATAGACCTAACTCTAGCCTTTACAAGGTTATCGTCTTCCCTGTCATGGAAAGTTCTTCCCTTCTCCTAAGGCAGTGATCATGTCCCAATTCTGACATCTCTTAACCTGCTCTCCACTCCTTCTTCCCCTGACCCAAATCCACTTCTTAGATATAACCTTAAATTAGCTTTGAGCGCACAGAGCAAATACGAAAACGAAATTCAGCTGAATCAAACTTTAATTCTAACCTTTCTTCCACAGAACATTTTTAATATATCAAAAGGTTACTGCTAGATTAAAAAGATTGGCAATCAAAAGCAGATTTGCTGGCGTAAATACTGCGAATCTATATCCCCATCTAATCCCCTATCAGTGATTTGGAAAAGCGTCAAGAGGTTTAGGCGCTCCTGTGTTCCAAACACCAAAAACTAGTATCATAATTGATTCTTGGCTTCCCGGATTTTTAAACCTTGTTCCTCCCTTTGTCCCAACACTAGATACATTTCTCTCTCCCTCCTTTCCTCCTTCTAATAATTCAATGGATTACCGATTTTCCTTCCTCAAACTTAGTGTACTGGATGGTCTAAAAGATTCTGCGCCAGGGATTGATGGAGTCTCTTATTCCTTTATCGTCAAATCTTCTATCACTACCAAAAATATCTTCTTATTTTTTAATTAATTAATATTTTATTAAATTTATTCAACTGTACATTTGACTTTGACATCAAGAGAGGGGTCTCTTGGAATTTTTTGAACATTTAATTAAAAGTAGGCTTGAGTGGATCGATGAGAATAAAAACATCCTTCCCAATAGTCAATTTGGTTTTCGACGAGGCAAAAGTACATTAAATAGTCTTAGTATTTTAATCACTGATATTCGGCGCTCATTGTCAAATAATGAATCTGTAGTATTTATTTTTTATTTCTCGATATCTCTGCGGCATACCATAATGTCCTACTTACTGTGCTCAGGCCAAAAATTATTCATTTGAGCTTACCAGTGAAGACAGTCAACATTGTTAGTAGCCTGTTAAGAATACTAATCACGGTGCGAGTCAATG
>JAFELO010001010.1:306382-334137 GCA_017140195.1 Eumaeus atala | reverse complement strand
GTCCTCTAAATTCTCAGTAAAGTTCAATTGGCTCAGTAAACATAGTATTTACTCGTAAGAATACAATCCCAGACATTTCAGTATCGGTCCACTGCAACTAAATTCCCTTTTCAAATGTAGCAAAATTTTTTGGCGTGCTTTTAGATTCAAAATTAAATGGAGTACATTATCTGAACTACATATGTAATAAGGCTAAGAGAGGTGTAGATATATTACGTTCTCTTTCTGGTGTTCGATGAGCTGCTCACGCATTTAATCAAAAGATATTTTATGTTAGGCCACTTTTATGTTAGGCCCATGTAATTGCACAGCTATGAAAAAAAACCTATAAAAGTACGATCTAAATGTCTTCGTATAATTATAGGAGCCATGAAATCATCTCCGATTAATGCCCTACAGATTTAGTGTCTCGATCCTCCGCTACATCTTCGGCGACAATTTCTTTGTGACAGGTTTTATATTAATATAAGTCAATATTCTGATCATCCACTAACCACCACTTCCTCATATTAGCCCCATAACCCCCCCCCCTTTTTTTTTGGTTTCAAGTTTTAACAAAATTATGGAGCTCCCCTACCTGTTGATAATACCACCACATCTCTTCTTTATGTAATCCCATTTCAATCTATGACGTTTAAACCTCAAAT
This sequence comes from Eumaeus atala, assembly GCA_017140195.1. NCBI lineage: Eukaryota > Metazoa > Arthropoda > Insecta > Lepidoptera > Lycaenidae > Eumaeus > Eumaeus atala. The sequence continues at coordinate 333,490 of JAFELO010001010.1, read as the reverse complement.
TATCCCAGATTTTGGCATTCAAAAAAAAATTGTCCTAATGTCAAAAGTCAATTTCAGACAATTTTAAATAAAGACTGGCAAAATTAGAACACAATGCACACAGATGCATCTAAAACTGATAAAAACAGTTAGTTTGATCTGCTGTTTGTATCCCCAGGTTCCAAATTATTCTTAATTTTAGATATCCCCTTTTTATAACAGTATAAAAAGATAAAGATAAAGTTATAAGCCATATTAGAAGCAGTTTTATATGTTAAATTAAATTATCTTAACAAATCAATAATCTTTACTGACTGTTTGAGCTCTCTGCAAGATGTCCTAAATCCCCCCTTTCGTACAAAAAATAATTTCAGGCCTGGCCATTAGGATATTGTTCGTAATAAGAATATTGATGCATGTGCCAAACAGGCCGTTGCATTGGGAATAAGTTCTTATAATAAAATATATATCAGAGATCTTAAATGTACAGTCCGTCCAGAAATGTTTAAATCCTGAGACCATCTCTGGCAAAGAACCCAATTATTTTCATGACACTGGTTTAATGGTTGCAACTATCAATACCAACAAAAGCTTGGTTTTTTTAAGTATAAAAACATCCCAAAAAGAATCACATCGGTCATCTCTCGTCTAAGATTAAGACACAATTGTTCTCCTGTGTTTCTGGCTAAAATTCACATCCGCGATAGTTCCATATGTGAATGAGGCTTGGAAGAAGGGACTGTTAATCACATTTTGCTTTATTGTCCGCTATTATTAGTGACCACGTATGACATAATGTCGTTAAAAGTTACTCATCCTGTCAACTTCAATTATTTATTATCTACTGTCCACTCTCCACCTGTATACTCCCTAGCTAAATTTATTAAAACTAATAATGTTAACTTATAAATTATTACTTTGTTATTTTATTCCAATTTTAATAGCATCCCCTACATATATACATTTTTTCCCCTTGTCATCCAGATGTATCCCATAAATTCATTTAGACATGTTAATAAAGTAACCCTCTGTTTGTCTATAACTACTTATGAACCATGTGATCGCGTTTGTGTATATTATTAACTTCAATCTCTCATATTGTGTTTGCCTTTTTTTCATGAATCACATACCAGCATCTCAAATACCGCACAAAGTTAATTCTGTTTCGAGTTGTGATCATATTTACCATGCCTCCAAGAAAAAATTCTTTAAGAAGTAGAAGAAGAACAAACAAATTGCCATTTATTTTGTTGACATGAAATGAAATTAAACTAATAGTACATCCGTAGTATTACAATTTAGTTTGTGCTATTAGTTATTTGTTACACAGTTCGTAAAGAACTTGAATAATTCATTTGAAATTACCCGTCACAACTAATTGATTTATGGAACCGTATTACAAGAGAAGTGTATAAGCCCGTCTACAATGCGCAGTATCAGTTTTTAGGGATAAATGAGGAACTGATGTAATTATTAGTAATAATCTATATATTAATATTGACATAACAACATAGCATAACCAAAGTATGCCCGCAATTGACAATAAAATGTCAGATGAAGATGAGGACTACATAATATTTCGGGCGAAAGAAGCCCAAAAATATAACATTTATGCTGCAAAGGCATGGATGCTAACTGCTAAAACTTTGTTTCCGTCTAATTTTAAAATTCAATTTGAAGCATATATGATGGAAAAGCAATCTGGAAATGTACAAGAAGCGGCAGAGTGTTTAAGTTCATTATTTATGTCATGGCAAAATTTACCTAGTTTATTACCAGAAATAACGGCAATAGCCAATGCACTCAAATCGAATGAACCCAGTTTTTTAAGCCAAATGTTTGATAATATTGGTCCAGATATACAACTTGCAATTCTTAAAACAAGTGTAGAAAACAGTGATGACACAATGGAGCATTGTCGTTTATTAGTTTTATTACTGAAGAAATTTCCACAGTTAGGAGTGGATAGTTTAGTGAAAACACTTATAAATGCTGAAAAGTTTTTTTATGATAACCGGTATGCACGCTTATTAGTTGTAGAAACTTTACCACTTCTAAATTCCTTGGAATCTCCTAGGTTGCTACAAAGGTTACTTGTCAAAGCAATTGATTTTTATAACTCCTATGTCTATGATGAGTCAGAAAATGATATAAAAGACCCATGGCAGAAGTTATATGGTGTATTAGACTTGCTGGGCAGACAACTAGGCTGGGACTCCTACCTAGTCAACTATAGCAATATTTTGAACAAGGAATCATATTTCCAGAAACTATTATCATTAAGAAATTGTGAAGACTGTCGTCAACTTTTGTACTGTGGTGTTACATTTTTCTTAAGATCACTGTATGAACGTAAATATATAGAAACACATAAAGGTAATTACGTTTTAGTAGAAGCATTAGCAGACCCAGAAATGCCTGTCTCAAAAAGGAGAAAAGGCGATATTGAAGTTATTGGAGTATCAGCTCATCAGTTTCAATCTGCTGCTAATTGCTGGGAGCTTTTACATAGCAATGAAGTCATATCACGTGAATTTATGAAACTAACATCCCAGTTGCAAGTTAAACCATGGTTAGATGGATTCATGGAAGAATTGGCTTTATATCAAGGACGGTATGATGAAGCTGCACCAGCGGCAACATTAAATAACCTTGCTGCAATTAACCTAAAAGCATCTATAACATTCTTTCAACAAAACTACACAGGTTGTATTGAAAATATTTTAGCAGCAATACCACTATTGCCCACAGTAGAGGGGGTCATAGAACCAGATCTTATTGTTGGTGGAAAACATAGGCACTTGCATTACTTACCCTTGACTAAAATTGCAATAATGCATTATTTTTGCACCTTATTAATTCGTATATTAATGAATACAGGAAATAATACAGATATAACTTACGGTCACATATTAGTATTGATGCAACTTGGCTGGCCCCAAGAAGAATCAATATTTCTACACATAATAGATTCAATAAGACAGAAAGGTGTTTTTCATTATAATCTCTTTACAGCTTATATTATTCACATCGACATATTAGAAGAGCTTAGTTTTATTTGGAATGAGCATGGAAAAAATATTGCACTAGATATATTGCCAAATTCACAACATCTAGGTCAAAGAAGAATAGGCACAAGAGGAGCAGATAAAGGTGTCAAAGAGGACTTTAAACAGGCAATGAAAGCACAAGTGGCAAGAAGCAATGAGTCAATACTTAATTTAATTATTCAATTTATAACATCAGAACGAGCATATTTTCTTCAAATAGTTTGAGTTCTATATGAGATGTACCTACTATCAAAAGTTGATGAATCAAATAAATAAGAATACAAATTTAAAATCTATTTATTTCCTTATTATAAATGTATTTTGTTTTTCACATTTTATGAACTACCCTCATATGAACCAACTGCTAGCAAGAGATTGCGCCGTGTAAAATGCAAACTTTTTATAGGTGAGTTCTTTGTAGAAAATGATGTCAATAGAAACTTCTCCTCCTTTTGTATAGAATTATTTGCATTTTCCTCAGATGAGGTTTCATCAGTAATAGCGGCAAAGTCCCATAGTTTGATTGTGCAATCTAATGAGCCTATAAATAAAAATTATTTCATTTTATAACAAATCAATCAATTTTCTTAAAATATATGTTTTAAATAATCTTACCAGATGATAAAATGGTCCCATCACGACTAAAGGCTAAAGCATGAATGGGTGAGGTGTGCATTAGTGGTAAATGTCCTGTAGGCAATCCTGTTGATAAGTCCCAGATTATTATTTCACCTACACTTCCACCAGATGCTATCCATCTTCCGCAAACAGAGAAAGCTAGTATGAATGGGGTAGACTGAAAACATAAATAATAGTGCATTTAAAAATAATAAAATATATAATAACGGATTCGCCAATCACCTGGATTATATCTTTATCTGTAAATAGCTGAACTTCATGCGTATATTGCTGCGAGAAAATGCAGACCATTATAAAATTAATAACATGAAATTTAAAAAAAAAAAACAACTTTTTAAAACATATTTTAATATACCCAGTATCACTCGTGTTATCAAGACAATCAATACTGACATCTGTGGAACCATTCAGGACATAACAGAGAACAAAGAAAACGTAAATATACATGTACACACTCGAAAAACAACTCCCCCCTCCTTCTGTAACAGACAGGAAGTGTTAAAATTATTGAGTCATAGTTGGCCACTGTCTTGAGTTACCATACAACATATGGTGAAAGAATTATTTCAAATTATTTAGTTATAGTACCTTATGTCCTGTCATAATTCGCACTTGTGTCCCCATTGTGCAGTCCCACAGCCTCACTGTGCGATCGCTGGAACCCGTTGCGACGTAGTTTGAATTGGGATGGAACTGGACACACTGTAAGAGGACGCATCACATTCAGGCACCAAAGACACATTGAATATTTCTAGATATAAAATTAATATATAAACAAGGTACAATGGCATTGTGAAAAATGTTCTGCTATCTATATGGTCTTTTATGTCGACTATGACAATCAATTGATAAAGCCGTAAGGTATGCTTCAAAATGATAGGAATATTTATTTCTCCCACCACACTAGTCGGCACTTGTGATAATCGACACATACACAAATATTCAAAAAAAAATATACTGTACATCAACATCCGCTAGATGTCCTGAAAATATCCTCAATGGTTGGTGATGATCTGTAGCCCAAAGTCGAGCAGTGTGGTCGTGTCCGCTGGAAGCAAAGTAATGGCCATGCGGAGACCAGCGAACATCCCAAACAGGCCAGACATGGCCACGATATACAACAAGGCAAGTCCAGCATTGCAGAGACCATAGTCTTACTGAAACAACAAAATCAGATGAGCAAAGTATCTTTTAAGCTAGTTAGTATAATAAATCACGAATACTTTTTGATATTCAGCCTTAGATTATGATTGTGGCAATTATAATGAACATTTATTTTTAAAAAATCCATGTGTTTTCTTTTTCTGAACATTATTTAAGGAGGTTTTAATCGAGTATTACATGTCAGCCCCATATCCATGTATTAGAACTGGTAAGTAAATAAAAGTTGTATTAGAACTGATAAGTAAATAAAAGTACTTATGAGATATTGATAGTAAAAAAAGCTTAATTCTTTAAATATTGTATTAAAAAAAGAAAGGGCTAGGGAACTTTTAATTAACTATTTACTTACTGGTTGAATCTTCTGAACATGATAGTAACATGGTTCTGTATGGGTCAAAACCAACCCTAAATACAGGACCTGCATGTCCAAATAGAGTGCGGCAGGTGTCCCTGTCTTTTTCTTCCATCATACGTACAAGAACATCACCTGTAAATTTATATTATATAGTTTTTTTTTTTTTAGATATGACATGTTTTAAGTAGCCATTACGGTTTATTTAATGCACAGGGGGCAAACGAAAACTCACTTATGGACTGCACCACAAACAGACTTTCTTCTTATTTATTTTTTTGGCACCTTTCATCATTGGCTTCTTCTTTATTTATTATTTTATATACTTTATTGTGCGCACAAACAGATTGAGACACAGATAAAATAATAATAATTTATACACACTTAATTATTATACATAGTAGGGATTATAGTACCACGATAATTGAAAGCACCACTAGTATTAGTATATGCGGGTAACTTAAAACTATCCAATACGCCACAACAAAAAAAACTAAAAATAATGTTTTCAAAAAACTAAATCAGATAAAAATAATTTAATTTTATTGCACCATGTGTAAGTACGAGGTCACCATCCCGCAGTGATTCGCTCCTAATCCACGTCACCGCACCATAAACGGCTTCGTGCGCGCGTCGTCCCACTGGCGTGGGGAGGGTGACCGTCTCCCCCTTTTTCGGTCTCAAAAATTACTTAAGCTCAAAAACAATTACTATACTAGCCAACAAACAACCCGGTACGTCTCTTCACATCTACGGGAAGAGGGAGGGGTCTGTCCCCCTGTCCTCTCCCTAACCTAGAAGACACAAGTCTTCGCTAGTCCGGTGAACTGTAGAGACGGGGGCAATAGCGCCGCCAAGCAATACCAGATTTGTTAAAATGAAAAATATTAGTTTGCGTAATGCTAGAAACATCATCACACAAACGATTTCCAATTGTCAGTTGTATCATAATCCCCAACTTGTACATACATCCTACAGAAAGGCGGCAGTATAATGTTCAAATTACTTCTTGTGAGAGCGAGAGGTAACTTCCCGTTCAACAAACAACAAAAGGCGCAAGTAGAAATATATATTTCATTTTGTTCTCTTGCGCTCTTAAGTTCCTAACACATTACAATGCTAATTTTGTCATTTTACAAATTTAAGTATTTTCTCAATACCATATAAGGAATATTGTTTAACATCATTACCTGCTTCTCTATCTATATCCTGTAATTTTTCCGCAGATTTCATACCTCGAAGTCTCACAGTAGTAAGTGTCCATATCTGCAAATACAAACATTTTTAAACAATTGTTTTATAACATAAGAGGGCAGATGAGAAATCTGAAAGTACCAATGCCCATTAACACATCCCTATATGCAGATGTGTTATCCCTCCTTTCCATCCTCACCTATTAGCCTATTGGCCACCAGCTACTAATATATCGCATGATACCCAGTTTTGGCTCATTGTATATTAAACTAATAACACATTTTATTTTTCTAAATAACCTTAATAGTAGAATTGTTAAATCCAACTGCTAGTAGAGTAGAATCGTCGCATATATCTGCACATATGGCTGTCTGTCCACTATTCAGAAGTGTATAAAAGCATATAGATGGTAAACTTTCCGGGCCCAATTGAACTCTCTTGGAAGCTTCTCTAAGAGCTCTCCCTTTTTCAATTTTATCAATTTCTTTCCTGAAAATAATAAATTAGGGTCATACTAGTGGTAATTATGAAATAATTCTTTGTTCCACAGGAGAATGCAAACTTATATGTAATGTTAAGTAACAATGATCACACGAAAATTATCTCAAAATCGTTAAGTAAGGATTTGTAACAATGCTTACAATTCAGGCAAAGGTATCCTGTCATTAGGTGGAGCATTTGGATCAGACTTTGGTTTTTTCATAAAAACATTATCCTTTTTTGCCTTTTTCTTTTTTGGTTTATCAGGGGTTTCCTCCACATCATCTTCATCTTCCACTGGTGGAGGAAGGACTTGAATATCAGGTTCTTTCAACAAGCCATAATAGACTTTTGTACGATTTTCTGTAAAATACTATTGTATTTACATTCTATACATACTATTGTTATTACATTAGAATCTAATATGTGTAATATTATATTTTTTTTTCTTTTACACAAATTTTATATATATTCGTACGTATATTCATACGTGAAGCAAATATTTTGGACACCTTTTTACGAAAATTGCGCGGACGGAGGAGTGTAAGATGTGGAACACTTATAGTGTATGTGAAGAAGTGCTAAACGTTAATATTTTTAATATATATTAAATTAAATTACATATTGTACAACTGTTGTTTGTCAAAAAAAATCCTATAGGGTGGATTTTATGGGATTGAAGGTGTGAGTGGTCCCCTCACTTAACAATGGCAGTGTCAAGTATCGCATTGATTTTTAATATGCACTTTGTAAGTTTCCATAGGGGAAGTGGGTGGAAATTTATGGGTATTAGCAGTCCTGTAAAAGCTTCAATTTTTCACCTAAATTATAAACTATCCCTTGCTTGTGACTATGTCTGTGTGGAGTACAGGCAAAATCATGTGCAAGTTTTATTAGCATATATGTTATTCTGTTACAATTAAGCATAAAGAGATTAAATGAAATTGCTATAAAATTAGAATCATGTTTCATTTTTAAAAGATATTGAGTAGTCAGTTATTGGGTAGTATAGCCTATATTATGACTTGAAAGTCAAAGTTTACATACCATTCCTCGCTGCTTCCCCTAATAGTCCACCAACAGTAGCTCTAACCTGAGATTGTGTTCTTCCTGGTCCATCATGAACATCAATTTGAATGTTATTGTTGATAATGTTGATAATAACAGGTGAACTCTTTTGTTCATGCAAATATCTTTTCAATTGTGCTGAAGTGTCTCTAGATAGTTGAACTTCAAATTTGTTGGAGCTAAAAATTATTACAGCACACAACATGAACAAAAATTTATATAGATTTTTGTTGAAAAATTTATGAATGAAATAGAATGTTAATTGGACCATTTATTTTGAAAGTGGTATAAGTCTACTTTTGAGAAAAATGAGCTATCACGTCATTCATGCTTAATTTAGTGTATTTTTTTATATATAACTAGTTGTATAGTTAATTTCTCCAAAAAAAAAAAACCATGATTTGTACAACTTAAAATCAGTCCTTAATGAAATTACATCCCTTATGAAAGTGGTGTAAGTCCAATCGACAGAGGTAGGTGGCACAGCAGATGAATGCTGTTCAGTGTTTTGTTATTTCTCATTTATTTTATACTAGCTGTGTCCCTTGGTTACATCCGCGGACGATTTGCATTGTTTCCCCTCCGTGTTTTCACTACTCGTAAGTTATTTACCTTACAATGATATTAATAATTTTTTGACACAAAAAGTATTTTTACAAAAAAATGGTTATAATGGCTAAACTTTTTTTATAACGCTGGAAATCCCTAGTGGATACGTACTCTATTCCTACGAATTTCCATGCAAATAAGTCCAAGTATTAACAGTTTTCATATTCATAAAATAAATACGACAAGGCTGTATGACTCCATATCTCCAATAAAAAAAATCTCCAAAATGCAATTAAAAACAGATAACAAAAATACTAATGGGAACAGGTCAATTGGTTGCAAATATGTTGGTTGAGGGTCCCTGAAAATTACACCATATACCATTTTTTATAAAACAATGAGAATTTAATATTATCAATTTATTACCTATTCATTCTAGAAGATTGGAGCCTTTGTACCGAAGTGCCAAACCTATTACATACGAAAAATATAAAGACAAGCTGCTAGTACCCTATAGACTCCGGTGCATCATGCACATTTTGAAACACTACATACAGAGAATAAGTAAATTCTTAAAATTTTGAAAGTGGTGTAAGTCCATTTACAGCACATAAATATGTGTTATTGTAGTCTAATGGGCCAAAAACAAATTTATATAAATAAATTAAATGTTGATAAAACAATAGAAACCATGCCAGACTTCATATAATTTGCCTGTACTTTTAAATCACCATAGTCAGTTATTGGGTAGTATAGCCTATATTATATTACCAATATTCACTTTTCACGAAACAAAATAAAATGGACTTACACCGCTTTCAAAATAAACGGTCCAATTGTATCAAGAGCCAAACAATGATTAACTTTGAATATACTTTAACAAAAATATTTCAGAATAATATTACGAAAAAAACTTGAATAAAATGTGACTTAGCTTAAACAGCATATAATGTAAAGATAAACAACCTGTATATCTCAGCTAGTTCATTTCCTTTAATTTGATCTTTACTTTTAACAATTGATAGCTTTCGTAAATCATCTTGATAATAGTCTTCTTGTTCTGGACCAAACTTTTCCATGAACTTCAATGCATGTTCCGTGTGATCATACAGTATTAGAATTAAATATATATGAACAAACACAGGATATAGCAAGGTTGATAGTTCATACTGCAATCATATGTTGGAATTGTTTTTATTTATTTATAGTAAAAAGAGCAGATAGCTGAATGGTTCAAATATGTTATTATTGCCCATAAAACCTGCACAACAAGTGCAGACCCTTTATGCTGATCTAAGTGCGGGAAGAGAACTTTCGACACAGTCTAAGATCAAGAAAGTAGATGGAGCTTTAATAGGAAAATAATGGGGTCTTAAATTTTTTACTTTTAACTTTACGCACAATGGACTGATGTTTTCTGAAATGTGTTATTAATGATATATATATCCAATATATGCATATTTTGTAGAAATGTACAATTACCTTATAAACATCCAAAGAATTTTCAATAAACTTTTTCAAACTATCATATGCAAATTCGTAACTATATGGGTCACTTTCTGTATGATGTGTAGTCAGGATACTTGCTAATTCAACTTCAGGGATATCTAAATTCTCGTATTCTACATCTCCCAAGTTAGCTTCTTTTCTCAAAATTTCTTCCGTTCCCTTAAAACAAAATTATTAGTTGCCTCTGCGTTTGGCTGTCACGATTTAACATTAGGCGTATTTTAGTATTCAAAAACTTACTTTTAAATCATATTTACGTAAGAGTTGCAAAACGGCTAGAAGTGGAGTTGATTTTTCCCCCATTATTAGTGTAGTTAGGTTTCGGTGACCCTAATCGCAAGGAATCTAAATATTCTTCTAAATACTCGTTGTAATTATATGATAACTATGTCGGAAGAAAAAAATAGTATTTAAAATAATATTTAAGAAAGCGTCGTTTTATAAAGAAATAAACTGCAATCGGGCACCAGGGCGCTTACTTTCCACTAATTATTATTATTCGTAATTGTTTTGACTTTTGACAATTGAATAGTTAATGACATTGTAAGTAAATTGTCACAATCAACATAGACAATTCCATTTAGATAATGTAGACAGAGTAGGGAAGCCATAGGTTACCCTATGACTGCGTGTGTCCGTGTTGGTTAATAGAGAAGAAAAATCCGAATTATATTACTTACTTTGTGGGAGACTGATAGTAAGTAACATGTACTTTTTCTTTTGAATTAGACGCGTGTTTTAGTCCGGATTTCCTACTCTATCTATATTACGTTTATAGACAAGTTATAAATCACGTTTATCCCGATTTTTTTTACTTGTTACCAGTTCCAGCGGTTATTGCGATCTTATATAAGTTTTGAGCGATCTGATAAATAGAGGAGGTAGCTAATTGTCACTAAATCACCGAATAACACACTACTGTAGTTTGTACATTAATCCTATTTCATTTCAGAACTTCATTTAGGTTTTCTAATTGTTTTTATACTTGTAAGGTAGATGTAGTTCATGGGCGCCGGTGGTTAGGTTAGGCTCCAATTTCCCGTTTGATATAGGGGATACTCTAAAAAATATTTCTAATTATGACAGTTGTTTTAATTTTTCTAAATTATTTTCAGGCTAAATAAATAGAAATCTATGACGAATATACAGTTAGTAGGTACATTACAATTGGTCTTTACATAAATAAGATTTTTGGTCCTAGAACGTCTTACTTATAGCGAAAATTGTTTTGTTTTTTGGCTCTCCTAAAAAATCGTTTTTTTGCTCTTTCGCCCTTCGAGTTACCAAGCCAGAGATTAAAAAAGAAATAATAATTGACTTTAAAGAATACAAGATTTTTAAATTAAAGGTTTTTAAAAATACAAACAGTTGATATCAATAGATGATAAGACTCTCTCTCTTAAGTAACACACTTGTGTTACTTAAGAGAGAGAGAGAATTATTACTTCACACCAATCTTTACAGTGCCACGTTAAGAACTTTTTTTTGGGTAGGGACCAACCCGCCCGTCACCTAAACATGTTACCAATGTTTTGTCGCAATATTATCTGATCAGTGATTGAGTAATAATGGGTGATTTATATATAAAAAGATGTTTCACAATATCTTAAGCACCAGTCTTATAGAAGTAATAAAAAGAATATCAGTGATCATCACATTATTACACTCGTATTCTTATCACGCCACTTCCTAAGAAAAGTGATCTAAGCATTACATTGGCAAAAAATTCTCATTTGTTAAACATATATGTATATGTCTTAAGTTTACGCGAATGTTAGTCATTACAATAAAACTTAAGCCTCTGAAACTTCGGGCTGGACAAATATTTAAATAAACCGCGACAAAATCCGTAAAAGTAGTTTTATTGTAACATATATGTAGTTCTTCTAAAAGGTAAAATCTGCGACATACGAAGCTACAATTTACAAATAAAAAAATAAAGACTGTCATTTAGCGGGAAAAGGAATATTCAATCTGAATAATTTATGTAAAATCTTCGTTTAAATCAATTATCATTATTATCAGTAAAACATGTTGTTTGAATAAAGTACAGAAAGTATAATTACAATGTTTGAGTGGGCCTATAGCGGGGCTAACAAGGCCGTTCCTAGGAACGTCGGACCTGATTGTGCAAATTTTCTAACTCCTCAAAGACAATTAATTGAAACAATTATTGTAACAGTTATATGTTTAATTATCATTGTTAGTTTATAAATTGTAATTTTCCTATTAGTTTAGATATATATTAATAGCTTCAATTACTAAATTCTGCTGTAATTAAATTAATATCGATGACCTTCATGTACTCAAGTATATACCGTAAAAAAATTATTATTTAATTAATTTTCAGACAAAGACGTATCCAAAGTTACAAATTTCTGAAGAAATACCTTATATTAAAAATGATAGAGGTGGTAAACGACTTCTAGTGATTTTGCTGGCATTGTTATGGGGGATGGAAATAGGTTTTAAATTTGCTTCCCGCACTGTTATATATTTATTAAATCCTTGTCATGTGACAACTTTAATACAAGTAAGTGCCATTTTGTTAACTGCTAATGTATTAATGTTTTCTTGAGATGATGATCACCTTTTTTTTTTAAATTTGGTAAATGCAAATGTGTGCATTATTACATTTATGGTTTTTCGTATTGTAGCCACATGGGGCCACACTAGAAAAAGTAATTAATTTTAGTAAATTCAGATAATGTACTCCAATTTAATAGCAATAATATTAAAAAATATTTTAAAATAAATACCTGTATTGACAAATCTTATTTAGTGAAATGAAACATGTGTAATAAGTTTTATCTCATCAAATCTATCAATTGTAAAAGTAACAGGAGATAAATTAACTTATTTCAATACTACTTATTTAGGTTAAGCTGGCTATATATCTGTTGTAGTCTGTAAGTATTAACAATATTTGTCTGGAATTATAGTATGCTTATTTCAGATTTATTTATTAGCAGCACCTCCTAGCAAAACTGTGACAGCGTTGTTTAGAATACACTTAAACCTCTTAAATGGACCACTTTTGGCATTTCTGTTTCCTGAAACAGCTTCAAGAACTGTAAGTATATTTTATTTTTCGTGACAAGAAACATATTTAATCAGTATACCTAGTTATTTTATGTTAACAAGGAACAACATAACACTATACATTAAAACTCCTTTGAAGTTATGCCCTAATGCAGATGCATGGTTAATATATGGAATTGAGCTTTATCCTTGCAATTCGAATTTGTATCAAATTTTTGTGATAAATTGATATTTATGGAGATATCAGAAGCAGAGGCTTGCATCATAAAATCTAACAAATATGTACTTTGACAAGAAAAGGAAGTCACATAAGTCATGAATAGTGTAGTTTGTGGTATTAAAAACAGTCTCTGCAGTTGGACTGCAACTACTTTATTCTAAACTAGCAATTCACTGTGGCTCTGCCCATGAATGACATGGTCTTGGTTACAAATTATGCACTAAAGCCTTCCTCACAAATAATTCTATCCATTGATGAAAACCGCATCTAAATCATGCAGACAACACAGTATTAGGTACTTTGTTTTATAATATAGATATAGGTAGATGGCTGTTATCAATAGTAACAAATTGTAGCACTTAGTTTTTTGTGATCATCTCATTACCTTCACATGAAAAAACTAACAAAAGGGAGGCATCTAGTTCCACAGTACAGTTGTTTGTGGTAAAGAGTGGTCTTTAAAATTTACGGACATCCAGGTGGCGGGCGTGGAACTTGAGTTATGTCGCGATGTCCGAAGGTTCGGCTGCTGGTATTAAGCCGAACAATTCCTCAAACACAGAAAACCTCAAAAAATAACTACATATTATAACATAGAAAATACAGTATATAGCAAAAGACGCACAGTGAACCGACATCTCTTCGTGGGACCAAAAATTCGAGCTATCCGGAAATAACTTGGTCGTCAATAATTCGAGTCGCTCTACGTTGTATACGCTCAAACTAAACGAGCTGATATTACGGGCCCCTACCCACAGGTGGAAGCAGTACTCCATTTGCGGTATGACGTGCGGCGTGTGAAGTTGCAGCCGATGGGCTGGGTACTGCGTCGCCCTATTGAGCACATCCACCTTCTTTGAGCCTAGTTTTGCTTTCGTTCCTCAATGACGGTGGAACTGAACATTATTCAATATGTGGAAACCAAGTGTTCAGATTCTGAGGTCGATAGGTGTTTTGAAAAGGAGGAGATACGACGAAGGGTGACTTTTTAGCGGTGAACGTGCAAACTTGTGTCTTATGGGGGTCAAATTCGACTAAATATTAGTCGGCCCCATTCCGTGACTTTGAATGTATACAGTAAGTATCGGATAGTGAGTAAGTTTCGGGTAGTCATAGAAATAACAACAAGTTTTAGTCGGCTCTAATTTTTTTAATAATTTAATAGTATATATCAAGTAATTCTAAAAAATAATGTGCTAAATCACTGTGGAACTCACCTGTGCTCATTACCACATATAAATCTCCCGTCCTTTTTTGCACAAGAACATAAAAATATTCATGTCACAATGGATACTAATAAACTAGAAAACTTGGGAAATCTATTTGAATCTCACATGAGGGAATATGATTAAAGAAACTGGCTGGAGGCTCTTCTGTGCACCCAGATCTTGCTGCACTGTCCCAAGGCTTCTCTGACACTTGGCGCTAGATAGACATGAAATTTTTATGAGAAGAAAGGTGGTATCATTTCATGGTATCCCAGAAAACTTAAATGAAGAACTTCCTGATGTGGTTCACAAAGTATTATCCGGCCAAGTGAAATTAACAGATGTACACAAGGACCATTTTCAAGTCTGCCATCGTCTTAGAGCTAGTTGTAACCAGTTAGCTAGACAAAACTATAAAAGTTCTAGTTGTTTGGCGTTTTTAACGTCCCGACGACGCTGGATGGAAGTGGATCGTGACCATGACCAATGGCGCTCTATGGGGGAGGCCGGAGTCTCTTCAGGAGGTAAACCTAGTACCTGTTCTAATAAGATTTTTCTACCTAGAGCATGGGCGGGCTATATGGGATGCTAAAACGGTTCTTACATTATCCAAATTTCGGACGTAGATGAGAGATCAAGTATTTACTCGGGCTCGCGAGCATGTCAGTATTCGTAACTGTTGGTCCTCAGATGGAAAAAATGTGGTAATTCTTACTGACAAAACTCTGCGTAAAATCGATACAATGTTTTCTCTTGAAGAAATCATGTTGCAATTCCCGGTCAAGAGCGTTGATGCAGATGCTCCTGCGAAAATTGTTGATCCCAAAGCTGCTAAGACTCAAGAACAATCCGTCGTTGACATTAATGTTTATTATTTATTCACCATCTCGTTATCTTAATTCATACATATTGTCATGATGACGTCACTATTTTAAAACTAATTTTAGCCTGTTTACAACTTAAATTTGTTTCGGTAACATTAAAATAAAATGAGCAGATATGTTTTTAAATTTCTGTTTTGTTATTTTTATTCTTGAGGTGGCTCCCTTATCAGTTTTGCCAATGGCATAGTTTTTGTTAAGACTTTCCTTTTCTGGGTGTATTGTACGAGTACAAGTTCGGATCCAATTGTCAAGGAAGTTTGCCCTGAAAAGAAAGATAAATTGTCTATGATAAAACTAGTAACTACATGTTATAATGTAGATATATTAAAGCACCAAAATATATTTGCACACACAGAACTACTTTATAAAAAAAAATTGTTTTATATTATATTGTAATATAATATTGATAATTTTGACAAAATTATAAAGACAGTTAACAAATGGAGAAAATACAAGTAGATTTCAGATTAAAAGTGCGGGGAATATGTGGTGGAAGAATATCATACAGAGAAAACTGCAATTTTGGACATGAGAGAAATATATATTCTGGGGTACCTTCGTCCAAACCAACTTCACAAATGGAAAACTCTTTTACTCTTTTTTTAACCAAAAAAAAGGGTGTGCACACTTGTCTTAGCCTCAATCGGCATATTATTGATGTTACAACTTTACTTGCACCACAATACTTCAAAGACCAAGGTCTAACTAATACAGATTCCTGAATGCTAGCTTAGTGTTTTCCTTTAATACGAGAAGTCCTAGACCATTGTTCAGCCCAGTCCGAGAACATATGATTTTTTGGAAGAGATAAGAGTTCATGACTGTAAGCCTTGTTATTGACTCATGATTCCAGATGTATACTCTCTCCGGGCTTAGTGATCTGCATCCCCGCTACCTTTTATCCCAGAGTGGCCAGGAATCCATATTAGTTTGACACCTATTCTCTTTAAAAAGCGCTTAAGGAGCAAATGTTTTATTTGTAAAACTAAATAGAGTTTGATTTTACACTTAAATTGATTGGAAGTAATTGCTTGAACCGAGCACTTGGAGTTGAAGATTATGACGGCATTCTGTAAATTATGTGATTCAACATAGGAAAGTGCTTCACAAATAGACAGAAGTCCACCAGTGAAAACAGACGACAGTGGCGGTGATTTTAGAAATGTAATATAACATTGAATCTTGGGAACTAAACTGCCGGTCCAACACATTCTTCTTGGGATAGTTTTGAGGCATCGGTAAATATCAGTATCCAATCCTTACACAGTTCATTTATTCTAACTTTTATTACAGGACTGAAGTAAAAAGCAACCATACTCCAAACGACTATGGATAAGAGCATTATATAAGAGCTTTTGGGTGTATGGGTATGGATGCAATCCCCATCACACACCAGATAACGAACGAACGACATTAATGTTCTTTTCGCATTTTTTAAACTTTTAGTTACTATGTTCTGACCCTTACATTTTCGAATCCAGAACTACACCCAAAAATTTTACACAAATTTTCACTGGAAAAACCTGATTGTTGAAGTAGATGGAAATGGACGGAACAGATCAACAACGTGAGAAAACTGCGCTACTTACTACTAACTTCTGAGTAGATATTGTCAGGTCATGTTCATCCAGCCAGTCACCTAAGTATGAAACAGCTGAGTTTAAACGGGATACAGAATAAGCGACATTATCCGAGAAAGTATACAGAGCTAAGTCATCCGCGTATTGGAGGACATTACAGAAACTAAGAACGGAAAGATCTAATTCATAGGTATATAGGTTTATAAAGAGGAGGACTTAAGGACTGACCCTAGAGGCAGTCCCCTCCAGACCGTTGTAGGGGAAAGATCTAAATTGGGAGTAGAAATAATAATAGAGCCACGTGAAAGATAATTAAAAATATAGTTTACTATCTTCACAGGGATAATCAGATGGAGCATTCTTTGTCTGAGCACTGGAAGAAGAACACTACGCGGATAAAATATCCAAGAATACTCGTATGACAGTCTCGTGCGTAGAGAAGGAAGTATAAATATCCGTGACAAGGGCTCGGAGACTATCCATTGTACTAAGACCATTGCGCAACCCAAATTGAGTATGCGGTATAATGCCACGGCTTTCTATCGGCCACTCCAATCTGTTTTTAATAAGATGTTCTATCATCTTGGCCGGGGTAGATGAAAGGGCGATTGGACGATAACTACGGGGATCGGGAGGATGCTTACCTGGTTTAAGAATAGGTAAAATAATATGAGTCTTCCACTCATCGGGAGCAATCCCATTTAAATAAATAGCGTTAATGAAATCTAAACATAATTTTTTCGTAGATGATCCACTCTGAACATACAATGAGTATGGAATTCCATCTATTCCTAGTGAGGAGTCCTTGAGTGAGATTAGGACTAATTGGAATTCCTCTCAATTGAACTATTAGGACTAACTGGAATTCCTCCCAAAAATTGTATCAAAATTATCTAAAAGATTAAGAGATAAATAAGGAAGACAATAAGATTCCTCTAGAGAGATAATATAAGGAGGAGCTAGGTTAGCTGCGAAAGAACTTAACCAAGGTGTAGGGTTATTAGAAATAGAATTATTATAGAAAAAGGAGCTGGCAAACTTTCTAACATTTTTCCAGACTATAGAGGGAGGTGAAGAAAGTGATAAGCTTTCGCAAAAGTTATGCCAGCTAAGTTTTTCTTTTTGGAAAAGAATTTGGTTGCTACAGCAGCTACACTTATAATTTAAGATTCTTTCCAGGGTCATGGAGGAATTGTTTAAACATTCTGCTTGCTTCCTTTTTTTACATGCATCAGAGCATTCATCATCATCACCAAGGAGGTGACAGAATCTTAGTACTCCTAACATTATATGGAATACATCTGTCTGTACTCCTAAGTAGGCATTGAAATTAAAATTTATATATTTAAATTAAAATTTATCTATTTAAATTAAAATTTATCTATTTAATTTTATCCTTTATGTTTTGTTAACATTGATTTGTCAAGAGACGTCTGTCATGGTGTGACGTTTGTTGTAAGATTCATTCTTACGGACAGGCTAAAATCATATGACCATGCCGCCTCATCTAGTAGTTTATTTTTTTTATTACTTTACAAAGTATACGTCTTAGTTCGCTATTTTTTTCTCTCATAGTGTGACGTTTTAAGGCCACAAATCTGTCTAATGATAGATATGCCACACCGTGCCTGTCTCAAGCTTGTTTTATATGTATTTTATTAATATGTATAAAATGTCTTAAACATTAAAATACATATTGTATTATTATAAAAATATTTGATGTAGGCTTTGCCGATATACACATGTTTTTATTTTAACAATAATGTGAAAAACCACTATTGCCTCATTTATATCTCAATAGTATTTTGAAAAAGTTTAAGTTTAATGAGGAGTGATTTCTGCAGTACAATGCTTATTTTAATTATCTTATTTAAATTTTAATAGTAATATTTAACATGTTTTATTTTATATACACTACATATTTTATTCTTTATACCTGAATGGTAATATTTTAACCGATGTTTTACATAGCATCTTGTCTCCTGCTCATCCTCTTGCAGCTACAGAAGTGCAAACAGTAGTTTTTTTCTTCACCTTTAACGCTTTGTGATCAATTTTTTAATACCTTTGTCTAATCTAAATATTGTGTACATAAAGGCTCAAATCGTACCTAGCCACTACACAAACTACTAATCTCTTTTAATACCAATTTCGTTGATGTAATTTTAGTTTCTTAATATTTTCTTAAACCTTCCCTTTCTTCGACCTACTTTTTAATCACTGGGCTTATTTTACTGCGTAATGACAGGACAGGCAAGGGAGGCGGTGGGGTAGCAATGTACCTTCGCGCTAACATTTAGCACAAAGTTATCGACACGTCTTCATCTCTTTATTTCGAATCAGCTGAATATCTGGCAGTTGAAATAACAACTCGCCATACTAACTTGCTCCTGACTTTACTTACTACTGTCCCAACCTTACAATAGACTACTTGATAAGCTCCTAACTGATTATCGCGCTATGTATGATCATGCTATAATAATGGGCGACATCTATACTTGCCTGCTTAAAAATTACATCCGTTTGCGTAAACTTCAATCTGTCGTCATCCTTTCCATCTTCATTTCCTTCTTACTTTTCCCACTCATAATTTTCCCAACTACACTCCGTCTCTTCTAGACCATATATTAGTATCTGCGTTTAATAATGTAGCTGATCACGGCCAGCTTACTGCTCCCTTTTCCTACCATGATCTTATCCTTCTCTTTTATCGTGTACGTACCCCTAAGCGCCGTACGTACGTAGCTACAAAAACATTGACCAGCAAGTGTTGGAAGAGTGTGTCAGGAACACCAACTGGTTATCAGTAATTAATTCTTCTAATATTGATGTGAAGGTTAATAGCTTCAATTCGCTTATTTTGCAAAAAAAGTTAAAATAAAACATAATCCTGCCCTATGTCTTACCGATAAATTAAGGATTTTTTGTCGCGAAGAGATAGAGCCAAGCAAAAGCTTAAGCGTTTCCCCACTGCAAATAATCTCAAAACTATACTTTTTTACGTAATATTTGTTACAGACAGTGCCGCGATGCTAAGAGGAGCTATTTTCAGACTTCTCTATATAAACGCATTACTTCAGATATTTGGAAGTTTCTTAGGTCTGTCGGTATTGGTAAAGCCACAATTGCATCGCCAATTGCAATGATATGGACCGTTAATGATAGTGATAACGTTGAGTCACTGTCAAAGCTGTCACCATGAGCTACATAACGTTCTTGCCAACAACTCATCCCACATTCTCATTAAAAACTGTCACGGAGGCAGACGTAAATTCAGCTATAAAAAAAATTGTAATTTCTTCCTTGGTTGTCGGTAGTGACAATCTCTGCTCCAAAATTATCAAATTGAGCCTTGCCCTTCTGCTGCCTATCTCACACTCACATATTTAATTTTTCTTTATCATCTAGTAGTTTTCCTGTTCTTTGTAAAAAGACTAACATCATTCCTATTCCTAAAGTATCTAACCCTTCTTCTCCGTCTAATTTTCGACCCATATCTATTTCTCATTTCCTTTCTAAAGTACTAGAACATATTGTTCGCAAGCAACTTTATATTTTCTTGAGTAGTAATAATTTAATGAACCCCCTATAATCTGGTTTTCGCCCTGGGTACAGTACATGCACTGCGCTTGTTAATATAACCGATGATATTCGTTAGGCCATGGATCATAAACGCTTTACTATCCTTGTTCTTTTAGATTTTAGTAATGCATTTAATTCAATAGACTTTGACATACTAATCAGTATTTTACAATCTTTTAACATCTCTTCTACCGTGGCCTGGTTTAACTCCTACCTTTGTGACTGCTCGCAGCGCATTCAGGTCAATGATAACATTTTAAACTGGATCAATCTCGTTTCAGGCGTTCCCCACGGTGCTATTCTTTCTCCTTTTCTCTTCTCAATTTTTATAAACACTGTTACAAAATTTATCCCTTCAAATTTTCATCTATATGCCGATGATGTGCAAATGTATCGCCATTTCACATTAGACATCATTCACATTAGAAGATGCAAGTTCAACGATTTCCAATGTGAACGATGATTTGAGCCGTATTGATTCATGGGCTAAATCCTTATTATTATTTGTTAATCCGGTGAAATCTAAGGCGCTAATTATCGGTAGTAAGCGTATTCGGCCGCGTCTCGATATTTCTTCACTCCCTCCTATTACATTATGCCGTAAACTGATCGCTTACTCTGGCGTAGCAAGGAACTTAGGTGTCATCTTTGACTCTAATCTCTCATGAAAAATGAGAAAAGAAGCCATTAGTTATATTAGTCGTAAAGTTTAATTCTTAATTAATTGTCTTAAACGTCTTCAATACTTCTTGCCATTTATAACCAAGATCTCCCTTGCTCAGACTCTGATCCAACCGATCATTGATTACGCAGATATATGTTGTGTTGACACTACGGAAGAAAATTTGAACAATTTAAAGCGCTTCGAAAATCTTTGCCTAAGCTTTATTTGTGGTCTAAAAAACGTTACCATGTAACTCAGGCTCGCAGAGAATTGCAGTGGCTACCGGTACGCTGCGTAAAAACTATAGGACACTTTGTTTCCATTAAAGATAAGGATTAAAAAGAAAATGAAAGACATTTTCTTTTTAATCCTTGCTCTCCTACCTATCTACGTTTTCGTTTTTCATTTGCTAACTTAGACAATTCTCTTCTTCAAATATCACACCACAAAACTGAATTCTTTTCTTATTCCTTCACTGTTCTTTCCGCCAAACTTTGGAATTCCTTGCCTCCTGAGATTCATGATTGCAACAAACTCAAAGTTTTTAAAAAGAGAGTAAAAGAGCATTTCCTCAATCTTAATAATATGTAATTATTAATTATCATTCATTACTTTACATTTATTTATATTATAATTGTATATATTATATAATAGGTATGTATATATCAGTTTATTATATACTGTATAATTGTTAATTATTTGGTATACAGTTACACTTGCATATATTTAAGCATATGTATAGATATTATTTGAAATTTTGTATGTCGATTTCCTGTCATTATACTTGTATTATATTTTATCCAATAATAGGTCTGCTGGCAGGGATTCCTATGTGGAATAAGCTGTACTTTTGTACCAGCCAAAAATTGTTTCAGCTTCTAAAAAAAATGTTTTGTGTACATAAATTGTTAAATAAATAAATAACAAATCCTCGCCTACAGACACAAGCTTGTTCCGATACTCGTTTGACGTGTTCCCGGGAAATATTGGCACGGTCAGTGTATAACCTAGTGCATACCTAGTGCTTTCATCTGCGTCACAGTGAAGGTCACTAGTTTCCAGCGTGTCATTGATATGCGGAAGAAACAGCGTAGGAGACAGAACACAGCCTTGGGGAACACCAGCGTTGACAAATTTAATGGTGGATCATGCGTCGTCAACCATGACCTTGATCCTACGATTTGTCAAGAAGATAGTGAACCAATCGCATAATTTTTCGCGAGGTCTGCATGAAGAAAGCTTTGAAAGGAGCGCTTTTTTTTCGCTACATCCGTTAGTCTAACCGCCAATGACTCAACCTTGGTGACACCAAGTAGACACTACTGCCTCCGCCCATCGGTTCGTTAAGTAAATAAGAAGATCACCAGCTGAACGTCCGCGGAAACTGTACAGGCGGCCGCTAATTCTTTGATGATCTTCTAAGTATCGCAAGAGCTGGCAGTTGATAATGGATTTCATAATTTTGGAAAACAAAGGGTTTATCGCAATAGGTCGGTAGTTGGATGGGTCGGAGCGGTTACCTTTTTTAGAGATCGGGTGGGTCAAAGCTGCCTTCTAAGAGCTGGGGACGACGTCAATAGAGTAGAAGAACGGAAAAGGCGCGTCAGTAATGGAGCCAACTCCAGAGCATATTTTCGCAGCACGATCGGAGCGATAACATCTGACCCACTGGACTTATGAATGTCCACGGAAAGAAGTGCTTTACGCACGGCGCTCTGCCGGAACATAATATCCGGCATCGAGTAACCACACCACGGGATAGTAGACCGCGGAGAGACGCAAAAAGCGGCCTTCTCTTTAGCGGCATGGGCCAGCGATTCATCACTCCGGTGCAAAGAAGGTAGGGATGGCCTTAAAACAGCCTTAGGGAGGAACCAGAAATTACGAGTTTCTGAACTAATTCTTTAGATTCTTGGTATTTTCTTTAGAGTCTAGGGACGCATACGCTTGTAGGAGAGTCCAAACCACGGTTGCGACTTTTCCGCCAATCGTTTCCGCAGGGAACGGAATGAAAAGTTCCATTCCCTGAATCACCACATCGCCAAAAGACTCCACAACGGGTCAGGGTTATCCAGCGAGAAGCAAATCCGCCCCCATGGGTAGGATATAGTGCCAGACGCGACGACAGCCTAAAAAACCCGGCTGTGATCTATGCCTAATCGGCACTGAACTTCGTATCAAGTTCTGTCAAACAATATGCCAAAGCCATGTCATGAAAAGATCTTCCCGCATGGTCGGTAGTACGCGAACGAAGTCAATTAGAGTGGTGTGGGCGTTAAGATCGCCAAATGTGATGACCTCTGCGGTTGGAATCTGTTGTAGTAGGTGTGTATATGTGGTCAATTAGTTGGTGCTATTCCGGTATTTCCGTTATGGGATCTCAAAAGGCCGAAGACTGAATAGATCCTTATCTTCAAGGTTGAAGAGGCGACGATAGCAGATACCATCTTTGACAAAAGCATACACTTTAGCCCATGGTATAAATACGACCATGGAGGCCCAGGAAGGGATTATCAAGCTTCTACGTTGCTGGTACCCTCCTGGGGTAATCCATTTTTAAACTGTGCTGCCATGAGATGGAGGGGGGGGGGCTACTCGTCCTGTGGTATAGTAAACTGTATGATGTATGTGTCTATGTGCTGTGTGAGTGACACACTCTTTATATTAAAACTACTTTTACGGATTTTACACGTATGGACTTCCACCACCCACCCGTGACTATGGTTGCTGTAAAGCTTCACAAACGTCGGGCTAGATAAATAATTAAATAACGCTGTTTATTATAGTAGTAATAAAATCCGTAAAAGTAGTTTTATTGTAATGACTAACATTCGCGTAAACTTATGACATACTCTTACTAAGGCTACTTATATGGTAGTAAGACATTTGTATATAGCTGTTTTGGTAGAGCTTTAAGTTCAACAGTTCAACTGTGCTGTAGCTTGTAGTCGATAGGGATATTGATTTTTCTGACTTCTTTCATTTTAGATTTTTGCAGAAGCTGCGTTATATTGGATACAGCATGGCATGATGTTTGTGATTCCATATTATTTATTAAGAATTGGAGGTAAGGATATAATTAATTAATTA
Organism: Eumaeus atala; assembly: GCA_017140195.1. NCBI lineage: Eukaryota > Metazoa > Arthropoda > Insecta > Lepidoptera > Lycaenidae > Eumaeus > Eumaeus atala. Next base: position 309,236 of record JAFELO010001010.1, on the reverse strand, counting down.
AATAAACATAAATCTATATAAACTGTAAATAAAACCAAGAAAGTGCTTTCTTTTAGGTGTGTATAACGTTGAACGGTATTGGGACTATAATTGGGCGATCTTCAGTTACTGTCTAAATCTAATGTATCATTTTATTGTGTTACAAATCATTGCAATAGTAAGTATAAAATAATACCTATGATTTTTTTGCAAGGTTTAGTTAATACCTGTGGATATAAATACCTACATACCAGTAGGTACAACTCCGGTATGTCACTTCATTGGGTGCTATTTGTCGAAAAACCCACAATCGGAGTCTTGACTTCTACAAACGCCCATAGACATCCACATTATGGTCATACATATACGTTAATAACACGACAACACAACGTTACTTAGCGGTGTCATGTGACGTACTACCCCAGTCCTGTCGGCTCAGTTGGTCTGCACCACATCATGGCACAACCTCTTACTAAGTCTATTAGTGAAAAAATATTCATGATCACATTAGTATTGCCAAAGGTTTCTCTGTCAGCTGTCTTGGCGTTATAGGGCCCTGGGTGACCTGTTTTTATTTGTTTCTTAAGCGACCTTCTGGTCACATGGTGGAATCTTTCTATACAGAAAGCAGTAGGCCGTACTATTAGTTTGTATAGTACGGAAGGATTAGAATGAGGAAGCATGTTACTGCAGTGAACAGGACCAATATATGTAGTAAAGGTGCAATAAATTATATGCTCATTAATATGTTGTGGTTTTCAGCCCGCCCAAGTGAACTTGAATCATATGCTCTGTCCCGCAATATTGGATCCTTTTGATGGTCCATGGTATCGTATTGCTGCTGTTTTACATCAAGCCTTACTCTGTCCTTTATTATGTAAGCTTTATTGTCTTATATCTGATTTTCTTCTCACAAAGTTCGGACCGACCAAGGTGAAACCCCAGATGAAAGACCACTTGTTAGGCAAAGCTACAGTTGAGCACGTTGACTAGTTGATATTGTGGAACTAAATAAGAATTTATGTTTTCTTAATTTTGATTGGTACGACTGCTTGCGGGTTGCGACTAGTTATGAATAAATACAGGTTTCGGTGTCAATATTACTTATATTAATAATTATGTGCAAGTTGTGTGTAACCGTTGGGATATCATTGCACGCCTAAAATATTTTCTTTTGTGTTAACTGTTGTTATTTTGTTTGAAGGGTTTTTAATGTTACTAATAAATAAGTAAAATTTAACTGATTTAGATCTGAGCTTTAATTTTATATACTTACAATGATTAATATTTTGAATTTTAACACTATTGTAGGTATGTGATATGATTGTTGGAGAGGGTGAGGGTACCGTTAGTTATGATTTGAATCTCATGGTAGGTAGTAACAGTACCCACTTACATATTATGTAATACAAGTACTTCAAATGATGTCCAGTTAAAACCTTAAGGATACTATTACTTAAATAAGTAATTAATTAATTTAGATAACAAAATAACAGGATCTTAAAATACTGGATCCCATTTGTCTATTTAGCAAATGCACACATCAAGACATGAGCCATAATTTTTGTTTATCATAGTAGAAAGATATTTGAGTTATTTTATTTATTGTAACTAAATTAAAATTAAACACTGATAAACATCGCCTATTGACATATTTATTTCGATATATTAGTGACATAGTCAATTTTTTCTTTTTTTTTTTCGGAGGGACCTACTACTGATTGGCGGCACTTGTCCAGCCCTAACAGTTCGACTGATTACGGAAGACTTTTTGTCTTCTGGTTATAGGTAGACGATAGGGGGACAGACCCCTTTCCCGCAGATAGGAAGAAGCAAACCGGAATTTTAGTGGACATTGCCCTATCGTGGTTATTTTTGGGACGGGGGGAGCACGATGCCGTTTAATGTTACGGGACGTGTTTAAGAAAAGTTGAGCTCGTCTTTCGGTTTGGCTTGTCAGAGGAGGCCGGCCTCCTCCCCCACCCTCTGACGGGTGGGGTCGATTTGCGCTTCGAATCGGCTAGAAGCCGTGATAATAATTTAATTTTTATTTTTAGAGCTCTCTAAGATCGCGTTTTAATTCAATGTTTAACTGTTTGCTTCAATTTTAATATCTAGAATTTAAAATGATTACTATCTTAGTTCGGTTGAATAAAACCATCCAAAAGCGATTCGGCTTCGCTGGTGAAGGATTCCGCAGCATCAAACAAAAATCCCATATGTCTACCAAATCGATTTTGGATAATTTTCGTTTCAAATTTTTATTTAACACTATAAATTATTCCATTCTTTTATAATTTCGCCATCGGTAGTTCAAAAGCTAGAGGGGACACTTCTTTCAGTGGTAAAAAGACTCTTCAGTGGTAAAAAGCATTAGGATAATCAAAAGCTTTCTTAGAAACCTACATACCATTTAGAAATATCCCACGGCAAGTGGACCCTCGGCGAATGCTTTGGTGTATCGTGTCTTCTGATGTTATCAATAGTAATCACTCGTGATCATACCTACCCGGTTGGTTTACATTTTTTACAACACGGTGGCACTCGCGGAGCCATTTGGCTACTGCAAACCATCGGCGCTCACCGCATGGTTAGGCAGACGTGTGGCCCTCCCTCCCTTTCCTTACTACGGGCCACCAGAAACTCCCCCAGCGCACGAAACGCGCGGAGGCATATCTGTCACTTTGTGGCTCTATCACGTGCGCGACAGTTCTTTCCCTGGTTGCGCCAACACAACTGCTGCACGGCACCACATCTTACACACGTTATGGAAGTAATGTATTATTAATATTAAATACCTCATCTTATTTTCATTAGACTAAGCTGTAAAAAAGATGAGTGCAAACATGTCAAGTGAGTGTTTAATGAACTCCGT
>JAFELO010001010.1:281538-302325 GCA_017140195.1 Eumaeus atala | reverse complement strand
GTATATAATAAATATATATATAATACTCTCTTTACATACCCTAAGTACATGAACTTTTCAATACTACGGCGCAGGAACTTGTTTCTTTTTTTTTTCGATTTTTTTATTTGTAACGGAAAAATCATTGTGGAATTGTTACATTAGGCTTCGAAAATACCTACAATGTTCACATGCATTGAGATAATGATTTGAAATTTGAAATGTATGTCCTCTTTATATTACCTTATTTTCCTCTTTATCTATTTCCTCTTTATTTACCTAAGTAGTAGTAAGAAAATTGTTTTTTTTTTAGATTTTTGAAATTACTAAGATAAATTATTGAGTGCCACTGAGATTCCAACCTATATCTTTTGAATGCATTGAGATAAAGATTCATCCACATGATAAATATGTTCTCCCTATATTCGTTTTGTTGCTTTAAGTATCCCAATAACTCAGATGTACTGCGCAGAAATTCGAGAATTTTTTTTTCGATTTTTATATTCCTAAGAAAATTCCTTTCAAAATCGAAAAAAATATTTCGAGTTTCGGCGCCTTATTTTAGACTAGTTCTGTTTGTTATGGTATATAAATAGAACACATGTTTCAAGTTTCAAATCAGTATGTAAATGCGTGTAAAAGTTGCAGGTAATTTCGGAGCCTAATATAATAGTTCTCGTTGACTTTTCTTTAAGGAATTCGGAACCCAAAAATTTTTATTTAGAGTTTCTGTATCATATTTTTGAGTTGTTGGGTGATTTAAGGTATGTTAGGGGAACACATTTCCCATGTACTCGAATATTTTTCTCAATGCATTAAAAAGATACCGGGTGGAGGAACCTCAACAGTACTCAATAACTTCCACTACAAACTTCAAAAATCCAATAAAACTAATTACAGATTCTGTGCTATACTTTTGAGTTGTTCAGCTACAGAGGGTGTATAAAGTGAACATATGTTTCTAATTTCAAATCATTATCTCAATGTGTGCAAAAGTTATGACCTTTTCAGAACTCGCCAGCTCAGAGATATAAAAAATAATAAATATTTTTACTTCGAGAAAACATTAGTGCACTAGTGTTGCTTTAATAAACATCCTGCATTACATGTAACATAGATAAAACTATGTTTAAAACCGAAAACAATATGGATTTATGCCAGTACAGTCAGTGGCGATAATATTGGTGTGCTTACTTCTTCTGTCTGCTAGTTTCAAAGAAGTCACTCAGGAAAATGGTAGCAAAAATATACTATTGTAGAAAAATTGTACCACTTGAAATTAATCCTCTTAAGTCCTCACTAGCTCACGAAACACTATATTTTAGTAGATGACTATAGTAAAATTCTACTTTTTAGTTTTTAGCACTGAACATAAGAAAATAGGTGCATCTCAGACAGCCAAAATTGCATGAATTTCAGGGGACTCATTCTAAGACCAAATACCAAGACAAGAACAAACTTAATACATTACCTATGTAAAGTAAATCCATTAGGCTTTATATAAATATTCCTTGAACAATCATAAGGGTTCCACGCATGGTAAAAAGCTCGAAGTTTAGATTTGTATGTTGTGAGTGTTGAGAGCAAATCTGATTTCAATACTTCTTCTGCTAATCTCTTGATACAGTGATATCTCCATACATCATTATTTTCATCACTTAATGTTCTAAACCAACTTTTGCAAACCAGTGCACAATTCCTTAAATCACTAAGAGATAAATATGAAAATATGTGTTCCATTATTTGATCCATTTCATTAATATCATTTAAATCGAAAGTGTTCATCATCATTATTAATCATTGAAATATTTAGATTAATAGTCGTAAGGTAAAAAATTACTTTCAAAATGTTTTATATTTTACAACTTTCACTAGTTGTGTATGTTTGTCGAACATTGATATTTTCTTCAGTTCTTAAAAATTAATTATTTGTGTAGTCCTTATTTGAATTGAAATAAAATTATTTAAAAGTTAAAACCAAATATAAATTACAATTTACAAACTTCGAAACCACAAGTTGACAAATGACAAATAGCAAATCACAACCACAGATTGAAATAAAAGGCAGCGACATGAGTAGATCCATTCTTCTACCTAAAACCTGAAGAAAAAAAAAGTCTTCCGTAGACCCGACGAACTGTAGGGGCGAGGGCAACAGCTCCGCCAACAGTAATAGGTCCCTCTGAAAAAAAAAAAAAAAGATCCATTCTAGTTTACCGGCCACAACAGCGGTGCAAACTAGTTTACGCGGCGTTTGGCAGGCGGATGAGATGATCTAAGTTAAATGATGTTAAATGATAATTCCTTTAAATGAAACATATTACGGCGTTTAAGTTGAACATACGGGTGCTAAAACATCTGTTCACGCGACGGCGGGAAAAGGCGCCGTCGTATGAATAAGTGACTGGCCCGCGATGTGTAAGTTTTTTTAACGTGCACTTAAAAAGCTATCGTGAGTATGGGTCATAAAAGTCACATTTATTTACGTACGGTTACGGTACAAAATCAGAGAGCATATTAAGTACTTGATTTTGATTCCGAATATTATGTAAAAAAATAATAGGTACCTAAAATTTGACCTAATTATATATTATCTGTCTTTGGCCGACGCTAGTTTCTATCAATGTCATGCGGTACCCATAATTTTTAAATGTTAATTAAAAAATAAAATTACGAAACTGTAAGTAACTCTCTTGAACTTCAAAAATAATCATTTAAACAAAAAAAAAAACTTCCAATATAAAAAATCATATTGGAAGTTTTTTTTAAGAATAGGAAGCGTAGATAAAAAAAATCTATAGAATAATCAACACGTTTCACTCAAGGCTACTCTCCGTATGGTAAATTATCGTAAAATTGGTGGCAGTCCCAGGAGAATGATTTCAATTGTTGGAGCTGTCAATCAAAATGGTTGATTTTATATTATTTTTCAGTGTACAGAGGCCGGTGCCTGGAATCGGATCTAAGCGAGCAGATCTACTGGGCAGGATGAGATTATCACCATCAAAATCTAATTTAAAATAAAATCATCATTTGGCGGGAACTTGTAAAAAGGCGGCAAACTTCTGTTTTTTTAATAAGTACTGTTGATGATTTGCCAGTATTAAATTATTATTTACTTTAAGGTAAATATGTTAAGAATCCATAACTAATTATGGATTCTTAATATTATATAATATATAATTCTTAAAAGAACAGACAAATATTTAATTATTAGAATGATTATTCTAAAAATGTATTCTTAATATTATGTAACGGGTTCTGAATATTATCCATAATTAAAGTACTGCTGCAGCTGCTGGCAATGAGATCGACAACTAAACCGACTATGGGAATAATAAAATCATCGTAAGGGCCTCGAGGGAAAGCTGAAATGGACTTAATATTTTTTGATGATGATCGATTTACTGATATTTTTATTAGTACAGCAATAAATGGCCCCAAATTAATGTAAAATAAATTTAAAATAAAAGGGGTGGTTGTTGTTACGTAATTTATATTTTTATAATTAATAAATATCAATATAAGACGTTAAGAAGTTATTATTTAATTTTTTTTAAAATATATAAGATTATGATCTAAAATAACTAATTATCCTTTCCAAATTGTATCTGCCTCCAATATCGTCGATGTTTTCAGTAGATTCAAATTGAACATAGTCGCTTGCAGTATCTGTACTGACAATAACATTTATCGTCTATATCTCTCGCAAAGTTTTATAAAGTAACAACATTTAAAAACTTCAGAAGCAAATTTCGGTTGCAAACGCAAATAACTTAAACAAGGAAACATTTCTTTTAATATGCCAATAACGTTTTCAATAACACGTCAGGTCGATTTATGAGCATTAAGAAATTTTATGTTAGCCTCGTCCTCAACGTCGCATAAATGGTGTTATAAGCCAGTCTTTCAGAGGGGGTGCAGAATCATCCGGAAGGATACCATTTGGAAAAGGTCTCCAGTTGTTTTCAAATTGCACACAAAGTTTGCTGTTTCTTAAAACTCGACTGTCATGTGTGCTTCCATGCCAATTAACGTAGGAACATTTTTTTTTTTATCTGGGCCGCACACAACCAAACAATAAATGTCTATCATAGCGATCTACGAAAACTTCGTGTTGACGAGGTGCATCTATCTCAGTTAAGGTGCCATTCAGATAACCCTAGGAAAGTGGCATTCCTTTCATCATAAGGATTTTCTTTATCACATCATGCATATTATTAGGCCACTTTACAAATTCTTTCTAAATTAAATTATTTATACCTGTAAGAACACTGTGTATAGCTTCGCGCACACTTCCTTTTGTAACACCGTCCACATCAACGATAGCACGGTACTGGGATGCCGTCCCCATCCAGCGTAGCACCGTTTTGTAGATAGCACTTTATGCGTACTTGTTTTTCTTCATAAATAACTCTCACAAAATATTATTTTGAAAATTCTGTTTTCTCGGAGGACAATCTAAATTCTTCATTAAATTCAAAGGTTGATCTTATAAGTCCCCCAATAAACCTTTGTTTATATATTCGGCGTTGGATAAGTCTTATTACTTCGTTGTCTTCACTGTACCACACTGTACTTCACCTGACTACATTTTGTACGTAAGTTGACAGGAGAAAGATAGATCCTAAATATGTAGTAGTTAGTATAGAATTAAGGTTCAGTTGACCTGTAACCTTTTCTATACAATTTATAAGCTACAAATTACATGTTAATTTATGTTAAATAAAAACTCAAATACAAGTGTAAAATGCATTTTTATTTTAAAAATTATCACTTGTATCTTGTAGTTTACATGTGTACTTTTGATGAACACTTTTCCATACAAATTCACGAATTTACAAGAAAAGTACTTGTTTACTATTTGTGACTTACGTTGGGTAAAGTGTATAGGCTTGTGAAGTTTTTTCATGAACGTAACTTACAACTACTCGTAAAAAATAAATTAACAAGTAGCTTGTGAGCCTTTAAACTTGTAATTTTTGATGAATAGGCCACTTCTTTTGACATATTATATGTCCTCAGCAGGGCTCGCCTCTATAAAGATACCATAGCCGAAACACGGCTAGGAGAATGTTACCATGTCATCTTGGCAAGTATTTTAGAATATTGTAATTTTGGTTTATGAACGCATTAAAATTGTTGGTTTTGTATCCATCAATACCCGGTATACCGTTTGCTGAGAAAAGGATCCTGTACAAGTTTTATCCGCAGATCCCGGAAGCCGTTTAACCAAAAAAAGGAAATATTTGTATTCACCAAACACGACTTGAGTAGAACTGCTTCTTGACACTATTTCTAAATTATATATGGCGTGTACCAGCGATGTTTCATCTTTGGGCTTCACAGGGTTTGAAAATAATATTAACAACAATAAAGACAAATTGTTTAAATTATTTATTTAAAATTGAATCTTACATAGTACCTATCGTAATTAAAATATTGTATGTAACATTCACCTTACATATCTACAATGGCAGTGTGTACCTGTTGGTACTAAATATTTTATTTCGGCTACAGTAACATCGTGAAGAAGTCTGAATAAGTAGAAAATGTAAATGTATATCTATACAATCCGATTTAACACGTATAATCAAATTAATTGTTTTTATAAAATATTGTATTTTTAATTAGGTGCAAAATATCTAATCAATAAATACTTGAAGTATATATGAATATGTACATTTTTTATATTATTAAACGAAATAATTGATATATAATATAAAGTTTGAAATCAAATGTCTATATTGTGCCCAAAAAGAAATATATAAACTGACGACTTTTAATGTATAATATATAAATTGATGTGACTAGTGGCAGCTTTATACATAATGTCAGATGCCGATTTGCCGATTGGTTAGTTTTATAAACTTAAAACAAATCTTAACGATTAAATTACTTTGGTTTAAATTTAGGTATTTTGAACCTATTCGATTACTGTACGTTAAATTTGAGAACCAGAAATCTGTAAAAGTATAAAATAAAATTTGTACGTGTGTAACAACTGTATCATAACATCACCATTAATTTTAATACCTACTTTGTTATTTGCAGTGGGTAAAACTTATGTGTTCTTGATGCAAACTGCGCAGCGAGACACACGTTCTAAAAGTTTTCCAGCTTTTAATGTTTCACGCTCTGGTTTCGAAAATTGTTTGTTGTCATCGATAATTGTGAGCCAGAAACTGAGCTTGTTGGCGAAATGTTGACACGTGCCACCCTCACCGTTACATTCAATAAATGGCGTGGTTCTAAAGTCTTCTAGGCAAGATCCTGGGCTTGCTAAAGCTTGGCCGCCGCCTTGTCCACCGGCCCCAGTGTGCTAAAATTTTAGAAAATTATAAATACCTCCGATTTTATAAATCCATAACTTTTAAAACAGCCTTTGTAATACGTATCAAACAATAGTATACTTCAAATTACCCTTAAGCATGGGTAGAAAAAGGAGCAGTCTGAGCGATTTTGTGACTATCGACTATTATATAAAGGATAATCAATCTTAAATAGATTGATTATTATATACAATACAAATTACGGCCTTACCATAATAAAACTGTAGCCTATCCAAAGTGAATTCCATCCAGCCGGGCAAGATGGTACGTCTATGGTTTGACTGTGTACTGCTATGACATTTGCGGGTACTTCGCATACTACGCATCTTGAAATATATTTAGAAATTTCATAACTTTCCACTGGCATCATCGGTATAGCTTCATTTGTTGATAGCCAATAACTTCTATCATTTCGGCTAGCGTAGTTGCAGACATTATTTAAGTCACAGAACAAGAATGGCATAGTACTGAATTTTCGAATACAGGAGCCAGCATAACCCAAGTCTTGATTGTGAGCTCTTTCATTTCCGTCGATATATAGAAGTGAATATCCATCCCATAATTTAACGTGACCCAATTCACATTCTGGTACCATTGTTGTTTGACTGTGTTTTACTAAGAGGATGCCGTTAAGATAATCTGTTGTTACACAAGGTGCACCTGGAGTTCCAGGCTCACCAGGTAATCCTTCTCTACCAGTTTCTCCTCTCAAACCTTGCAAACCCTGATATCCTTGAAGTCCTGGAGGTCCTGGGGGTCCTCTTGGCCCAGATATTCCCTTATCTCCCTTCAATCCTCGCAGGCCTTCTGCGCCTTGCAAACCTGGTTCACCGTTTAAACCGGGCATACCATCTTGCCCTGGACGTCCTGGAGGACCAGGTTCACCCTTTGCACCATAAATAACAGCAGCTGCCTCTCCCTTGTCACCTTTTTCCCCTTCTAAACCTCTTAAACCTTGTATTCCATCGAATCCAGTATCTCCCTTATCACCTTGACGGCCCATTGGCCCTTCCATGCCATTTATGCCATCTCTTCCACGATCACCCTTATCACCTTTCCGGCCAGTTTCACCAGTCAAACCAACTGGACCTGGTTCTCCTCTTTGTCCAGGTAGCCCAAAACCTATATTTCCTTTTTCACCACGTTCTCCCTTTTGTCCTTTGTATCCAATCGGTCCTGGGTAGCCTGGGCTGCCATCTCGTCCAGGAGGTCCAGCAATGCCTTCAGGTCCAGTGTCTCCTTTGAGACCCCATGGACCAGGTTGTCCAGGAGTTCCAGGTAGACCCGTATATCCTGGCAGACCTGGTAAACCTTTTTCCCCTTTTATTCCCGGAGCACCGATACGACCTGACCGGCCATGTTTTCCCGGTATTCCAGGAAGACCCTTTTCTCCCTTTACAGTACGACCTGGTATACCAGCAGGACCGGATGGCCCTCTATCACCTGAAATTTTTTATATATTTATTAATTTTGTTAATATATTTTCAGCATAATTTAAAGCAAATAAAAAGTAGCCTTACCCTTTTCGCCCCGTTCTCCCACCATCCCTTGATCTCCTTTGATTCCCATGATACCAATAGAACCCCTTTCACCTTTAATTCCTTGAATGCCTATCTCACCTCTTTCTCCCTTCTGTCCTGTTCTTCCAGAAATTCCAGGTTCACCAATATCTCCCTTTTCTCCCTTGACATCTATTGACGGTCCTGGCAAGCCTCTATCTCCTTTAAGACCTATATACCCTATGGGCCCAGTGGGACCAGGTGGTCCCTGTATGCCCATTTCTCCTTTAGTACCATTTAGTCCATCCCTTCCAGGTAACCCTCTATCTCCTTTATTACCTTTAATACCATCAAGACCTGGTCTACCATTTTCACCTGGAAGGCCAGGAGGGCCATCTATACCTGGAGCACCGGGCATTCCTGGTGTGCCAGGGATACCTCTGTCACCCTTTAATCCCGTTAAGCCATCGAAACCCCGATCACCTTTATCACCTCTTTCTCCAGGTTCACCTACTAACCCAGGAATTCCTATATCACCCTTTATACCCCTAGCTCCAGGGATCCCATAACCGGGTAAACCAATGTCTCCTTTGTCTCCCTTTTCTCCTTCTCGACCTGGTAAACCATCTCTGCCATTTATTCCATCAGTACCGCGTTCTCCCTTTGCGCCTTTTTGAGCAGCTAATCCCGGTTCCCCTTTAAGACCCCTAGGACCAGGCAGACCTAAGTCTCCCTTGTCACCTGGTGTCCCTGGATTACCTGGAAAACCAGGGCGGCCGACAATACCTTTATCACCTTTATCTCCGGGATACCCTTGAAGACCAGGGGGTCCATCTAGCCCCGTAATACCAGGAATTCCAGCAGGCCCCACGTTTCCTTTATCTCCTTTGTCACCTGGACTCCCAGGTATTCCATTGACGCCACGCAAACCGTTAAAACCTCGTGGACCAAGGAAACCTTTGGGACCTTCTCGGCCAGGCGCTCCTACATCACCTCTTTGTCCTGGTAGACCTATAACACCAGGATTACCGGGTAAACCAGGAAAGCCTTGTTGTCCTTTCTCGCCATTTCTTCCTGGATTGCCGTCAACACCCGGTCTTCCTGGAGGCCCGATGGGACCGGTATCACCCTTAGGTCCTTGAAGACCAGGTAAACCAGGCTGTCCTTTGTTGCCCACGTCTCCTTTTTCACCTCTCAATCCCGGAAGGCCTTTAGGACCATCGTTTCCTCGAAGACCAGGCAAACCGTGTGCGCCTGGTTCACCTTTGAGACCCTGAAGACCTGGTAGGCCTCTTGGACCGGGCATGGATTGACCTATTTCCCCTTTTTCTCCAGGTTTGCCAGGAATACCAGGGAATCCTCTGGGTCCTAATTCACCCGTTGTTCCTGGGAAGCCCATAGAGCCGGTTTCTCCTTTATCTCCCTTGGGACCAGCAAATCCACGTGCTCCAACAGAACCCGGTTTTCCAATAAGTCCAGTTTCACCTTTTGGTCCCGTTAATCCCATTAGACCATGATCACCTTTGTCACCTTTCACACCTGTGAAATATATAAAAATATTCTTGAATACTATATTGAATGATGCAGAAGTTTGAAATGTTGGCCATTTCAGCAGTTATGGTATGGTATCCATTAACTTATTTTTCGCTTGCTGTAAAAGCTATATAAAACCTATTACCATATCTATAACCTGGCTGTGTGTAAATCAATTCGTTGGAAAATATTTTTTGATGAATTAAACGTCCATAAAAAATGTTATAGAAAGAGCTGTATGAATGTAAACTGTACTCGTCAATGATAATTATAATTATCAATTTACGTCCACAGCTAAACGGATCATTGAAATAATAGATATTCTATTAATATTTCAATTCTTGTTAGTTTTATTTTGCTAATTGAGTGATCGGTTGTCACTCAATCATGCATTTTTTACAAAATTTATATCACCGTATAAATAAAGTTATTCTATTAATTTGGCGAACGTTTGATTTTTGTAAGAGCAGTACGTTTCATTCGGTTTGGGATTAATGTTTCCATTGGGATTAATGATTTGGGATGAGCATTAGAAGTGTCAGTGGCAGCATTTGACGACCGGTGCAGTGGTAGCATAGCTCGGGTAAGCCGTGCACGTTGCGTCATCGCTCGACACAAATATACATCCATGATGTTTGTACGTGTATTTTATGTTTTATATAACGAAAACACAAGTCCTTCAAGGCCTTAGCACAGGGCTGGGCTAACGTGGTGTGGTAAGTTATCGTAATATGGTTCTGGTAAGTTACAAAGATGTGTCAAGTTAAACATAAATAAAAAAATATATTTAACGCTTATGCTGTACTAGTGCTTTCAATAAATGTATTAATATTTCTTTTTAATTTAAGATCCGTTTCACAAATTTCATAAAGACAACAACAATATTTCCTGTACCTTGTGGTCCTTGAGGTCCTGGCAAGCCTGGTGACCCCTTATCTCCTTTTGTAAGCTCTTTAAGTTCATTAGGGCATTGACCAGGTTCACCCTTATCTCCCGGTCTTCCTGAGTATCCCCTGTCTCCTTTTTGTCCTTCATCACCAACCGCTCCTTTTTCTCCTCTAATAGAAGCACCTTTCAGCCCATCCAAACCAGGTAAACCATTATCACCAGGTATACCATCTTGTCCACGTTGTCCCATTCTACCTTGATCTCCCTTTACACCAGGCATCCCTTGATATCCGAGGCTTCCTTTCAAACCTGGTGGTCCCCTTTCTCCTTTAACACCTTTAGGGCCTATTGGACCTACATCACCTTTTTCCCCTGGCGGCCCCTTTACTAAATCTGAAGGTATAATTGCACTGGCTCCCACATCACCTGGGGGACCCATTGGACCTTCGTCACCTCGTTCTCCCTTAAAAATATAAATAATAAACCGTTAATGGCAATTATTTACATTCGAACATGAACAGTTTCCATTCGGCTAGCTGAAGCTAAATCAGAAATATATCTGAATATTTAAGAGAAAATAGTTATGGCAAAGTATGCTTCTACTAAATAAATTCTATAGCATGTATTCATCGGGGTTACTGTAGGATTCCAACGCATTTCTTTCACAGTACTCAGGTCCAGTAACTCAGAGCTTATTCAATGTATAGACACATAATAAAATATATCTTCTTTATAATATTAACATAGAAGTATAAAATATGAATCAAAATTTGAAAATTTAGATATTATATCTATGAAGTTTAAAAAAAATCTGATTCGGAAAAGAAGGGAAGGAGAATGGAACATAGATAAACATAATACATACACAACCATGCATATATACATGTCGTGGTCGTATTGTACAAATCGCCATATAACATTACGGCTAGCCATTCCCAAAAAATAGGACCGTTTGTGGTGGGCTAACGAATAGACGGATTATCATTGCGAGTAGTTTTCCAATATCAACGTTTAGCCTCATTGAGTCTCTTGATTTTTGGTTGATAGTGACCGATACAAGTATGAAATTAGGTCAAGTATTTTCAGTGCAATTAAAAAAATAACGAAGACTTAGTAGGGAGCTAGCTGCGATCCTGCCTAAACCTTTGAACCTATCTGGGCATACTTTTTATTTCTCTAAATGCTAGCCCTAATGAAATACGGCGATTTAGACAATCCGACTACAACACACATACATTTAGATACATATTTATACTACATACATGTATGTACTCGAAAACATTCACATCTATCTGACGAAGTCGAGTAAAAACCTTACTCCAGCTGAACAATAGTATTTCTATAGCATTTGAAATGTTCTGACAAGTACGGATAACTACGTATTGTTTAATAACAGAGTGAAGTTCAGGTAATCAATTGATATCATGTGTTTTGTCAGAATAACGGAAAATATTTGTGAAAACCTTATTTAAAGCACACTCAGCACATATCTATAGAGCGATCCACACTTCTACAAGTGTGGGAGTAAATGTTCTATTTACCGGTGGACCAGGGGATCCAGGTTCTCCGTGCATGCCATCAGTACCACGTTCTCCTATGGGTCCATCACGTCCGCTTGGTCCTCGTTCTCCGCGTTCTCCAGGCTGTCCATCTAATCCTCGATCACCTTTACGGCCCGCCTCACCGGGCCAACAATCGTTACAGCGTCCGCCTATATCACCTTTCTGACCAGGATTTCCAGGTATACCATCAGCGCCAGGGGTTCCTTTTTGTCCTTTTTCACCTGGTGCACCCATTTCTCCTGGACTTCCGGGAGTGCCAAACGTGGAATTTCCAGACACACCACGCAAACCTTGATACCCCTTATCACCTTTAGAGCCCTTTGCACCGTCGAGGCCAGATTGTCCAGGCAAACCTCTGTCGCCCTACAATAGAATATTTGTGGAGAAAATATGATTAATAAATGGTAATGCTAAAAACGTTTTGTCGTATACAAATAAGTAAAATAGGTTTAGAAGAGCTTTTCCAGTAGTAGATAAATATAGTTTAGTGACTGAGAGATATTTTACCTAATGTGTTATTCATTATTTTATATATAAGGTTAATCAAATTTCGCATCGATGTATTCAATACAGAACTAATGACTGTATTTAATTCAGTAGTGAGGTGGCGTCTTTATAACTCATTTAAATTCTCTGTACTATTTACATGACAATCGGAACATCGGGATCTCAACGGCTCTGCGAGTGTTAAGATACCGTTAATATACCTACAATTAGTAGTTGATATAATTAAAATTTAAATGAATGATGTGAATTAAAATTTGAATGATATGAATTAAAATTACTTAAAACAAATACTAACCGGAATAGAAAATCCTTGTTCACCTTTGGGACCCCTGGGACCAGAGGGTCCAATATCCCCTGTAAAACCTCGAGATCCAGTGTCTCCACGGGCGCCATCGATTCCCGCCTCACCCTTTTCTCCTTTTTGTCCAGCGGGACCTTCAATCCCCGGAGTTCCGGGCTCTCCTTGTCCTCCCCTTGGACCCATTGGTCCAACTGGACCTCTTTCACCGGGAATACCGTCGGAACCAGGAGCTCCTTGCGGTCCATCATAACCTCGTTGACCTTGCGGACCAGGAGGTCCACTTGAACCCATACGTCCACCAGGGCGACCAGCAACACCTTTTAACCCTTGTAACCCAGGCGTGCCATCTTTACCTGGTTCACCCTTAAGCCCAAGCCTTCCAGGGAGACCTGGAACTCCGTCATATCCTCTATCTCCCTTTTGGCCCATTGGTCCAGCAATACCATACATTCCGTCACGGCCCTAAAAATAACTAATAATATAATACTACAACTATTTTTTTTTATTCTGAAGAGTTAATAAAGAAAGAAACATGATATAACAAGAAATAAAAATCTTCTAACATGGTGGTGTGTATATTTCAATAATATTGATAATTATGTGCATTATAGTAATAATCCTATTCATAATACAATACCCGTTCGCCAGGATTTCCTCGTATTCCTTTTTCACCTTTACTACCCATTTGTCCAGCTAATCCTCGCTCTCCCATTTGGCCTGTGTCTCCTCTATCACCTATTTTACCAGGTTCTCCTTTATCTCCTTTTGGTCCCATGTCACCTTGAACTCCTTTTGTTACTTTGTTGTCATCATTATGAAATGGGTACGGACTACAACCCGGGCCTCTATCACCCCTGTCACCTCGGTCGCCTTTTTCTCCTTTTATTGACAATCCTTTTGCTCCTTTACTACCCTTTTCTCCTCTTTCTCCCAGTGGTCCCTTAAATATGTACACATTTCTTAATCTATTAGTAATAGTTTCATATACTTTTTTTATTTAGTAACGCTTGTTTCAAGCGTTCTAAAAAAATTGCTTCCTTTCATCATAATATGTCTATTTAAATCACTTTAGTTATGTATTGCAATGAGTGTTTTCAAGAATAGAGACATAAAGTGTATAATCTATGCCACCGCAGGCGTAGGCATGTAATATATTATGTACTGAATTACCTCGATACTAGAATGTTGAAGTAGCGCAGTCCCGAGCACAGGTATAACTAACCATCATTAATATTATTGTTATTTATTATCATTATTTTTTATAATAATTGCATTGATTGTTTTTTATTACTTTCATAATCTTAATATTAATAATATGCAAACACCTATTTGCTTTTCAAATAAAATATTGGAATCAAAATGTTTTCTGCGCTGCACGGAATGCGTAAACTAGAATTCGTTTACGTGAACTCCACGCAACTTAGACATGAATCTAATAATAGTTATTACATATTATGATATAAATGGGGAAAATTAATTGTACGGTTATGACCGGGTGGTCTTCCTTCCACGAAATCAGCGTCCAGTAACAGTAGTGTCGCGTTTGGTACGGTTTATGATTTTCCGCGGGGGATGAAGAAATCCGTAAAACCTCGGGATTGTGCGGATGTTTTTTTGTAGTTCTAGCTAAGGTGCAAGAATGTTACGTATACATGTGTCTGTCTGTTTCGTACTCTTTACAAAAAGGATGAAGTACAAAAATACATAATATTTGCCTCTAGGTTATTTCTCTTAATATCTACCTCATTAAATAGTAGAGCTAGTCCTGTTTAGTTTTTTCTATATAGAATAAGTTTCAAACAAGCAGGGTAGACATGACCACCGCTGCCCATGTACATAAACGTGATGTCTTGCAGGCGCGTTACCGTTTAGTTTAGTGTTCTATTTTTTTCTGGGGTTATAACCCCAGATCCAACAAACATAAAAAAACATTATGCATACATAATGCGATTATACGTAGTGAAAGAAATCTGTAGGCTACAATTTTAGTTAAAAGAATAAGTAAATATTGTTAATTACGTATGCTCCAGTATCTCCTTTAGGACCGCCGGGTCCTGGTGGGCCTGAACGTCCTGCTGGTCCCTGTGGTCCTTGCATGCCATCAGCTCCAGGTTCTCCTTTTTGTCCTTTATCATATCTTCCCATGTATGCACCTTCTCCCTTGTCACCCTTTTCTCCTTTACCTCCCTTGAGACCTCGTGGACCCTGAGATCCCTTTTGTCCTTCTGGACCAGGTAAACCCTAGGATATAACATTGAATGAATTATAAAATAGTTCCTTAACGTACCCGCTGTGCATGAGTTGATTTGAACGAGTTTTATATAAAAAATGGAGTTTTCGTCCTTATTAAATCTTCTGGACTTTTAACTAATGATAACCTATTTAGTAACTTTTGAATGTTCATGTCTGTATTCGCTAATGTATATTAAATATATATGTAATATCTGTTTGACATCAATTTATAAGTGTTATGTTTATACGATTTAAATTTAGAAATTCACATTAAATGAAAGAGACGTGCATAAGCATATATAATATATGTCGTAGTCGCGTTGTACACACCGCCGTATTACAGCTAGCCATTTTCAAAAACAGGGCCGTTTTGTTTTGTGGCGGGCTAACGAGTAGCCGGAATGTCATTGCAAGACGTTTTTCAATATGGCGGCTGAGGTTTAACCATATTGACTCTTTTGATTGTAGGCGGTGATATTGATCGCGATACAAGTATAAAATTTAGCCAAGTGTTTTGAGTGTAAATAAAAAAACAACCTAACCACGAAGGCTTAGTATAGCCTGAACCTTCGAACCTATCTGGAATACTTTTTATTTCTCTTTGACATTTGACGCCTTTGTTGTTGTCATGTCACGCAACGGCCCTGTTTTCGAAAATGGTTAGCCGTAATAAAATACGGCGACTTAGACAATCTGACCGTGACATATATATTAAAGTAATTTAAGCCTAAATATGTTGTCTACTTGAGGTGTCTAAAATAATTAATACTCGATACATGAATTCTATTTTTATAATTATTTTACACCTTGTTCACAAACTTACATCTGTACCGTTACAACCGTCTCTCCCGTCAATGCCTCGTGGTCCCGGATCTCCGGTAAGACCTTGAGGTCCTGTCATTCCTGTGCGCCCTTGAGCCCCCTGAAATCCTCTATCGCCTTTCGGACCACGAGGTCCCTGTGGTCCCTCCTGTCCTTTTTGACCCTTTGGTCCTTGTGGACCTTCAGGGCCTTCATATCCCTGCAAACCTTTTAAACCGGGTAGTCCAGGGCCTCCAGGGATTCCCTAAAATAGAAAGAATAATAGTGAATTAATTAATGCTGTAATAAATTAATATATCTCTATTGTACGATAGATTATTAATATTAAAAAAGTAATTTAAAATATCTATAGCTAAATAAACAATAAATAAATAATAATTACCCGATTTCCCTTTTCAGCGAAACATTTTGGCACACATGTACCGGGTGCTGTACAGTTTTTGTCGAAGGCTGTCGTACGTTGCTTCGTTATTGGGTCGTATATAGCAAAGTTGAGTCCAACGCCTTGAGGTCGCGGTGGAGGACGCTGCCGTGGGTCTATATCGGGCCTCCCGGATAACCCGAAAGTGTTAGGCGGGTAGCCGGGCCTCGAAGTTGACTCCCATCCGTAAGAATAAATTTGATTTTCTTCTACATCTCCCCGTGAATAGTCTTGCTGTTAAAAAAATAATTTCCAAGATTTACCTCAATTATTTAATTAGAATACATAAGTGGCAACCATTATATATTGTATTATTAAAACCATCCATAATAATTATGCAGTGTATGCATGCCGTTTTATTGTTGTCGACGGATTTGAAGACTTTAGAATACTTTTCTTAGCAAATAAATAGCGGTGTTCTCAATGTCTTAGTTTTACTAAAACATTCAATGTCTCGTGTACCGAAGACAGTACACGCTACGTGGAACGCGTAAGTGTACCGTAAATGGTTCACCTACCCAAGTTTTCTACGGATTGTTGGTTAAGCTCTAAGTTTGTGGACGTGTGTATTAATGTTGTTGTATTTGTCAGGACTTGTCAACATAGCACCTACAAATAGAAAACCCGGCCAAGTCCGAATAGGACTTGCACACCGAGGATTTCGTTGCGAGCTGTACAACTGATATAACAAACTTATATAGGCGGTTGGTATTTTTGGTTTCTTGTACACATTCAACGTTCATTAATCGGTTACGTCGTCAATTATTGTGGAACGATTTATATATTTTTAAAGGGTTCCATTTATCGAGACTATTCCCGATAAATGGAAATAGTTCCATTACTTAGATCATGATCTGATGGTGGTATATTGGAGAAATCGAGTGCATTCCTTACATTTTATATGTTTTCTTTTCTAAGGGTATTTGAATACAGGTATGGGTCCTTAAAGGTTGGGAAATGTGGCTATTTACAAATTGTCATTTTTTTATTCGAAAAAGTATCATTTCAATTCCTATCGTCATAAAGTTAGAATCAAATAATGGGATATTTCGCGAGAAATCAAATGTGTTTTACAATTGGCTATTTTCCGTTTTCGATTGTGTATATGCATATTTGTATTGCGTATATGCACACAATACGCAAGTGTTTTTTCGTTTGGTCGTCCATACCTCATACCTGGCGATGGAAAGTTTGGCTTTTTGGCAATGGGGAAAATCGCCTATCGAAAAGGGAGAATTGCCAATTGTAAATCGATTTTCTAAACCTATTCCAATTCCAAATATGAAGATGGCAACAACGATGACCTCTTTACCACAGTTATAATTGCAAAGTTGTACTCAAAATAAAAAAAAAACTTAGAAAGTAAAAAACAGTGCACTGAAAAATTAAAAATAAAATAAATTTAAAGTTCATCTATCAATGTAATTTTGAAAAAGTACATAGGCACATTCGATCGCATGTGGTGTGGCAGGCGCATATAAGCCTGTCTTTGACCTGGAGCCCACTCCAAGCCTACGTATGAAATTTTTCAAAATTACGTTGTTAGAGTAAATATTGAATTCAGCTTATTTTCAACTTTGAATGTATTGTTTAAATTAAATTTATGTTAGTATGCTTTTGTTTTTCAGTGATAAAATTATAATTTACAAATTTTTGAATTTATTCCTGTATTCGTATGTGCTGTAAGCTTATACTTTTTGCCAAATATATACATGTTATAAAACAGTCTTCAAGTTCTGTCTGTCGGTCTGTAACAAAATTTCTCAAAATCTACTGAATGGATTCTGATACAGTTTTCACCAATGGAAAGAATGATTCCCGAGGAAGATTTCAGTGTATAATTGTTTAAAGTAGTGATTCCGCGTGTGCAATTCGCGGCTGAAGCCGGGGCGGATCGCCAGTAATATAATATATTGTGTTATGTATTTCGTAATATTATATATTATTTTTTATATATTTTCGGGATGGATGCGAGCAGCAGGAGATCGGTCGTCTTGGCGTTCATTGAAAGAGGGCTATGTCCAGCAGTGGATCGATAAGGGCTGATAATGATGATGAATTATTTCGTATGATCCTCAAATTGGATATTACGTGTAAAGTATGTATTGTCTGGCTTCAAATGATTGCTGAAACTTGGTATTTGATATGAATTATCCATTCCTGAGAAAGACGTCTAAACAGACAACAAAGTGCGTTAATGTTTAAATTTGTAACTATAGATGTTCCATTTTAATTATTCGGAACCCTAAAAACGTATGATACCATAATACAAAATATGTACCTACTACCTGTTTTACATCTTGGTTCATATAATTATGTTAAGTGGTGTTCACCAAGAGATCGAAATTCAATCGCTATTACAAAGTTAAATATTTTCGTATAATAACAATTAAAAGTGTATTTCTTTTGTTGGACAGTTCACACTTTCACTGTAAAAATGTGCGTCTTACACAAGTGATTGCATGTGGGCGTGCCGTAGTGAGCGTATCGTTTTGTTTAATTAAAATTTACAAAAAATGTATAATGTACTAAAATGTTGCATCTCTGCACATTTTTGCATAGAATCTTCAAATGTACCAAATTTCAAACTCTTCCACTCGCTCAGTTCTTTAAAAAATTGATAACATTTTTCATCTTTACGTAATAATAAAATCCTATCGTTTTAATATTTTATAGGCGACGTCGTCATCTCTATGGTTAATGAGATAGCACGTATCCAAACAAAGTACAGGTGGACATATCAATGATGATGACTGTTTCCATACTAGTTATTATAAGCTGCATAGGAAAGTATCTAATGCTACTACGACACATCAAAATATGTTCGTGAACGATATTTGATATTGCATAGCCAGCACATTTGCGTAAAATGATACCACTGCAATGTCCACTCACTATATCTACCTAATTGTGTATATTTAAAACAGAGTTCAGCTATATAAACACTATGTATACCCACGCGATTTCGACCTCGTAAACTCTATCCCATGGGAACCGTATCTTTTCTTCATGATAAAAACAATTTTATGTTATTTCTCATAAAAATCCGTTCAGTTTTTGCGTAAAATAATAATAAACATATACCTACTACAGGTACATACGAAGTTAGCAGAAGTGTAAATAAATGTACTTGGGTACTTATTGAAATGTATCTTACAAGTATTAAACACTCCGGGCCCTTGGTTCAAAATCCAATAAAAGAGTGTTTATATTCTCGTAAATATTTTCAGATACCTCGTTGTTTAACATTATGTTGAGAGTAATGTAACATTTCTCGCAACAAATATTATTAGGTATGTTTGTAAAGTAAGACATTATAAACTTAATAGAAAATAAAATACATAATCATTTTATATGAGAAATTCTATTTTTAACTAATTGATATAATTAGAATTCGAAAAAAATAGTTTTTTCGACACTACTTTTATCTAATACGTGATACAACCTTTGAAACTTCTACTTGAACTAAAGTAAAATCTTAAAGTTAACTGAAGGCTTTTGTAGTCTCCTGAAATTGATGGAACCTATATTAACAGAGTACTTTAAAAATATTATTTTTTATGAAACAATTGTAAGTATGACGTGTTAGCTAATACAATGGCCGTCAGTTCATATTATTCACAGATACATATATGTAATGCTGGTAGGTATGTTGGTCGTTTGCGCAATCCCGACGACACTTTACATCCGACCGATGATAAACTTTGTCGGTGTCAGGAATAAACAATTTTAATGAATATATTTTATTTTATATATAATTTTTGCACAATATTTTTAAAATAGCGCAATAATTTAATGATTTATCAATTATATACGAACAGAGTGTTATATTTGGTACGTTACGCAGTTACTAAATTTTAAAACGTAATAGACATCATATGTTTTAGGAATTTATTGGCCAGTCCAGTTTTGAAGAAATTGCAAAAGGACGAATTTAAGCGGACGAACGAGTCGTCCCGCACGCCTTCCCGTTGCCTCCACATTCCCTAAACACCAATAAGGGTTTTATACAGATGTGCATTGATAACGAACTGAATAATAATTAATAAAAACAAATCATACAACATGTCTATTCTAAAACTAAGTAAATATATATTTTTTAATCACTCACCGTTTTCACTCCTATTAACGGTACCAGAGCAAAGACCAACCTATAAAAAATATTTATTTTATTGTATACATTAAAAATATTACTTTTTTTATTATAAAAATTACTAATAATATAAAAAAATTATATATTTAAATTGGTAAAAGTCGACTTACCAAAGTACGTGGACCGCCATGGCCCGTATAGCGCGCTGCGCGCTTGTGTCCCGTGCGCGCGCGCCGTTTGAGTCGGGATACTAAGGAGAGAGGAGCACTCGGGCGGCAGCCTGAGCGCCCCCGCCCCGCCGTGGAGAGGCGCGGGCGCGGCGCCTTCGCTCGAGCCGAGGGCGCACATCCAGTAGTGAGGCGCAGCCATGTCAGGCCCGGCGCGTGCGCGCCTCTTCGTGATCCATCTCTTCGCCTCTTTTCTTTTGCTGCACTGGATCGCGCAACCTGTTTCAGCGGTGAGTAAATTTTACCTGTCGCTTACAAAATACTGTTGAGTTGAAAAATTGCAAAGACATCAACGCGTGCAGCGTTAAGAGGTAAATTCGTGGGAGCTTTCAGCTCCGGCGAGGCCATACATGATAATGTTACATGATAATATATACTAAAGTGAAGACGG
>JAFELO010001010.1:271245-281512 GCA_017140195.1 Eumaeus atala | reverse complement strand
AGCTCCTAACGAGATGAATGTTACTAAGCTAATTACTGAAGGGTGGCGAATGGTTACGTGTATATAAATTTCACTCATTTCATTGTCACAATGCTCTATTGCTGGCTCACCTGATCTATTATACCCACCGAAGTCAGCAATAACACTATATTAGATATAAATAATATCGTGTACATTTTGTGTGTGACTAGCTTTTGCATTTTAAGTTTCTGTACAGGTGTAACTTGTCCTACTGCTATTATAAATACTAAGGTTGTATGTATATTTGTGACACATTCACGCAATAACTAATGAAGGGATTTTCCTAAAATTTGACACAGATTTAGATAACGAGCTGGAACAACATAAACTCCATTTTAAACCGAAACAAAGCCTCGATGAGAGATCAGATAGACTAGAGGGGCACCGCTACATTTATATAAAATTACTACATTAACATTTAAGTTGACTACATTGTTCAGGTATCGGATGTTAGTACACTTGTAACTTTGAATAAACGAGCTTTCTAGCTTATGTACCGAAATAACTTCGGTTGCTTAGGTAGGTATGAAAACCTTAAATTGTAAAGAATTAGGATAGAAGAAAAATTTGAATGGTGTGTTGTCCTCAACGAAGTTATAGCTTTATAGCATATTCATATATGTAAAAGGAGCTAAATTTAGTTTTCTCTCGTGATAGTATAACATTATCCTAATACTGCAGTGATCTGGAGTTTTCACACCGTGACGTTTTATATCTTGGTTTTAGAACCAAGGTCACTTGTGGCTATCTTTTCAGTACTTTCTTAGTTAAACGAGCAGTCAGAGCTTTTGTGATGACTACCAACGTCCATTGACATCCGCGTAATTATTATGCAACATGCATGGATATGTTACCCCGGAAAGGATACTAATAGCAAAAAAAATGGCTTTTAAGAAATTATTAGTTCTCAGTAATTTAATAAAAGCGTGTTTGCATTTTTATACCGACTTCAAAAAGGTGGGGGTTTTAAACCCGTCGGGATCTTTTTATGTATGTTCGCAGATTATTCGAAGACGCGTAGACCGCGTCTGCATCACAATAATGCGGATGTGTATGGGCATCGCTAGTCGTCAAAAAGCTGTATTTCACGTTTATCCTCTGTACTATGAAAAGAAAACACCAGGATGCCGGAAAAGTCCTTGGCATCCTCAAACTCTATAATGACATACGTGTTTGAAAAAACATGTGATTTGAATACTTGCAACATGTGATTTGAATACTTGCATCTGATAGTCATCATCTCATGTCACCGAGCTGATGACGAAAGGTACCTACCGCTCTCTAACTTAGGTAGGCGCTAGTTCTAAGAACATTCCTATATTCATATTAATGCAAGGTTAGCTTATCTCTCACATCATCATTCTCGCCATCATCATCAGCCGGAGGACGTCCACTGCTGGACACAGGCCTCTTATAGTATCTATAATATACGAGAAGTATCCGAAACGACAAATTTTTTTTAATAATCTACCTAAAACAATTTTATTTTTCAACGTAGTTTACATCTAACTCGATGTATTTAATCCAGCGCTTCTCCAATGCCGTTACATCAGTTTGATAAAATCTTTTCTCTAACCCCTCAAAGTACTCGTCGAAGGCGACAATGACTCCTTCATTTGATGAAAATCTTCGGCAACCTAACCATTTCTTGAGATTCGGGGAGAAGTGGAAGCCACACGGGGCCGGATCAGGGGAGTAGTGGGAACGCGGTAACAATAGGAATCGCAATTCATGGAGTTTGGCTACTGCAACCCGTGACGAGTGCACAGGTGCGTTTTCGTGGTGGAATAAAACTTTCTTTTTTGGCTAAATAAGCCGTTTCTTTCGGATTTCGTCTCAATTTTTTTTTAGCAAGCTTACATAATACTCTCCATCTATTGATATTCCTCTTTGCAAATAATCCAATAAAATAATCACTCGAGCATCCCACATCACTTTGCCGGCCGACAAAACTGTTTTTACTTCCTGCGGCGCAGGTTTTCCGCTCTCAGTCTACTGCCCAGATTGTTCTTATGCTTCAGGAGCATAATGATGTATCCATGTTTCATCTACTGTCACATAACGCAGCAAAAACTCGAATAAACAGCGCCAAACATTCCGACAATCGTCCACTCGACGTTGCCTCTAGTTAACAGTGAGCAAACGCGGCAACCGTTGCGCGCACAGCTTTTCCATTCGCAAATATTGGTGTAAAATTTAAAAAACGCGCTCAGAGGAAATTCATCTCTGCTATATTCTGCAACTATGAGCGCCGTTCACTCAAAACGATTTCTTAAATCTTTTTGATCATGTCCGGATTCGTGACTACACTTGGACGACCAGACCTGTTGGCGTATTCGCTGCTCTGTCTCCCACGTTTAAAATCAGTTACCCAGGTGAGAATTGTTCTCAATGCAGGAGCAGTATTACCTAAAACACTTTCTAGCTTGACTTTAATCTGGGTTGCTGTTTTCCTTTTTAAAACATAAAACTTTATCGCCGCACTAGTTTAGTTTTTTTCCACTGTTAAGAAAATTTACGGCAGAGAAAGTTCTAGTCCCGTAACACAATTCTACCACTTCGAATAAATTAAAATTTGGCGTTCTGTTTTCGAAAAGATGATAGAATAAAAAGTAATAAATTTTGTTTAGCTATCTTTTTTTTAAGTTTGTCGTTTCGGCCAGTTATCAATCAGTCGTCAGTCAGTTAATAATCGATAACCTCTCACACTACTCATGTAATACTGAACATCATAATAAAATTACGGGTGGATTTCCGCCCGTGACCATGGTCGCTGTAAAGCTCCTGAAACGTCGAGTTAGTTAAATAATTAAATAAACCGCGATAAAATCACTAAGATTTTGTTAATAAGTAAGTAGTTTTGTTGTAATGAGTAACACTCTTATTGTTTTATTCTCTCATTACACGCCAAGACTTTCATGTCTCGACGAGTGCCAAGACATGAGGGTCTTGGCGTTCATTGAAAGAGGTATAGACCTCTTTCAATGAACGCCAGACGTCCAGCAGTAGACCAATAAGGGCTGATAATGATGATGCTGATGATGACGAGTAACATTCGCCTAAACTTAAGACATCAATGCACGTAGTTATCTTAAAATAGATTACTATTTTATATTATTTAAATAGGCTCGTACGGATATACTTTAAAAACTATTCTACAACATTTTCAAGGTATTGTCGATGTCTAGTACACACTAAGTAATATGAAAATGTGCTTTTCGCTTGTTTTCATTTTCTACGAATAGTTTTTTAGTAATGCATTTTTTACTGTATCAAACAGTAGTTTCCATTTATAAAACTATTCTGACTGACACGGACAGTTCACTTTAAAATACATTTTTTTTTACATTTTTCGGTTGAAAATCATAATATTTTTTATAATAAATCAAAAAAGAAGAAAAAATAATATTTTATATAAAAAAATATTTGGGAAATAAAAATGAAAATTGTCACAAAATTGTATGGGGCGTAGGTCTAGTATTGTATCACTAACAAATAATAATTTAAAGAAAATAACATACGTGAGACCGTTTTCATCGTTGAAATCACCAATTCATATTAATTTATCATCATCATCCTCATTATCAGCTCTTAACGGTCCACTGCTGGACATAGACATCTCTCAATAAACACTAAGACGACCGATGTCCTGCTACTCGCATCCATCCCGGACCGGCTCCTATGCGGAGATCGCCTTCCCACCTGGTGAACGGTCGACCATCACTTTGTCTTCCTAAACGCATTCCGGGAGCTTCGTCACATTCTTAATTCTTTCCACGATAAGCTATAAAGCGAAGCTAGTATCGCTCCCAATGGCGTCCGCACATGTATAGATATTGTGTTTTGTCGTATCCGTCAAATACCCTGTTGAGATGGTAATAATAATGTAAGTATTCGAGTACTCTGTACGTCTAAAGAAAAAGACAACCATCTTCATTCATAAATTTTAACATAATCTATCTATAAACCGACTTCATAAAAATACCACCACACTAAAAAGTTAAAAATAATACTAATCAGACATCTATTCCATTATCAGGATTTTAAAAATTTTTGAAAATGACAAATAATATGCTTGAAGTCGGATGTGATAATATGATTTTATGTAGTAGAAATATCTAATTAGTCTAAATTTTGATACCGACTTCAAGAAAATGACATTTTTGGAAATTCTGATGATAGACGAGTTGTCTGTTTGGTACTATTTTTAACTTTTTAATGCGGTGTTTTATTTAATTTATTTATTTTCAAATTTATAATATAGTTAGGAATACAAATGTAGTGTTTCTAAATATAAATCTTCATCATCATCATTATCAGCCCTTATTGGTCCACTGCTGGACAGAGGCCTCTTTCAATGAACGCCAAGACGACCTATCTCCTGGTCTGGTACTGCACGGAGATCGTCTTCCCACCTTGTGAACAGTCGACCAACACTTCGTTGTCCTAAACGTGGCTCCAGAAACTTACAGGCCCATCTACCATCGGTTTTTCTGAGTGAGTGACCAGCATATTGTCACTTCAGCGAGCTTATTCGTCGCGTGATACCGGATACTTTAATAAATGTAAGTCTAACCTGGTCCAAATTTTCATTCATTTGGCTTCTTGGATTCCATCGAAAAGAAATGTTGTTTTATGATTGCAAAAAATCAGCAACAGAATAAAGACACTTTCAAAACAATGTGTAAAAAATAAAGGGGCACGTGCCTTTCAAATTAAGTTAATAAAATTAACTTCAAAATGAATAATGTCTTCAAAAAAAGCAGTTTACAATCGCTGCAATAACTTTAAGGAATTGTACCTTCCAATATCACCTCGGCGGCAATCGATGAGTACCATACTGTGTAAATATCCGAATGACTCACTGAGATCCCATCATCAGATCCTGACTTACTGACGATCGGTGTATACTTTTCCTAACAAAAAGATTTTTTAAAAGTAGTATAACAATTGACGAATATCCCCTTTCTCTTAATCTTATGGACATATATGATTGAAGGCCACCATTAGGTCAGTGATATTAGATGCTATGCAACATACGCAAATGTTTACATAACTTATTAAGAGGTAGTGCCATGCTTCATAGGAGGAGGTACTGCCATGCATAGTGCATGAAATGTAACGGAATTGGGCCGGCACGACTATAGGGTACTTCTCGCTCACATAATACCGCCGTAAAGTGACATCATCAGTGTCACGCTTTGTGAGTAGCCGGTTGCCCATTGAGGGAGGGGCAGAAGTAAGTCAACGTTAAATTATTATGCCAATGCATAATAATTATATGGATGTTCATGGATGTCGGTAGTCTTGAAAAAAGCTCTGATAACACGTTTGACCCCATATTCTATAAAGAAAAAAAAACTTTAAAATTATGTTACAAAACACATATCGATCTGCACATAAAATTTGATGTGTGACCTTGAATTTACTGCGATCCCATCATCAGATATAAGATAGACAAAGATTCTCATCTTCCTTCTTTATATATCATAACAGCCACTCGCCGTCATATAACTGTATATGGCATCCCTTCTCTATCTATATTATCTCTGGAAAATGCTCGGGAAAGAACACAGATTCCGTACAAGGGTGTGAGGCTGTTGAAATTCAAAAAATCCAAATTTCAATAGAGAAGTTGGCTACTTCGTTCTGCTTAGGATCCAGTTATTAACACAATCAAGTCAAAAACCAAACGTCACACCTTCTGACTCACAGCTGCAAGATACAAAAACCACTTTGCATTTTTCTTCATATGTCTTTAATAACTTGTGATATAACGACATTTGTCATCTCACTCCACCGCTGATTATGATAGCTGTAGAGGTCCTGAAACATCGGAGTTGTATGATGCCTAAATAAACCGTGATAAAATTATTAATTTAATTATTAACATTATATTGTAATAAATATTTCTTTTTGTTTACATTGTGTTCTGATTTAGTGATAGTTAATCGCGGAGTTCAATTGCTATCATGTGACCTAAATACTCGTTTGCGCCTTTTAAAATATTATAAGTATACAAGAGATTACGCGTCCAATTTACAAGCGCAAGCTATACACATGAGGATGCTTTTTAAAAGTTATATTTCATCTCTTCAGAGCACTGCCTCAAACTATAGAATGTTGCTATTCTTATGGCAGGATTTTGTACCTTTACTATAAAAGTCTGGCAGGCGTGAGGCGTCGCAGTCACCGAAAACACTGCACGTGGACTGTTGAATTTTTTCCTATAAAAAAGGACAAAATATTGAAATATGTTGAAATCATCTAGGGTAAAGACTGGTCCCAAGTACAGTGAGTAACGGAGAGCTTTAACTCTTGTAGCTTTGAGAGGGTTAGTTGTGACGAGCAGAGCAATGTGGAAGAGCGATTGATCAGTCTTGATTGTTGATTTTCGAACTTCTCTATTATTTTTTGCAATTCTTGGTAATAGTGTTGTGCCATACTGGCGCTGACCCACCGGGCAGTCCATCATCTTTCTATGGGAAATCTTTTTTTAGCTGATTGATTATGTGTTATACCGGGGAGTCCATTTACTGAGATAAACGCTTACATTTGTCACATAGAATACAATTTCGTCGCCGGTAATAATTCTATCTAGATTTCGCTCGTTCCTATGCTAATACAGTAGTGCAGTGCAAACTTCGACGCTAATTCTCAGTGTTTGTAGTTTACGTTTGTAGATCATGGAACACGCATTCATCTAACTTTTTATCTGAACGCTTGAAATTGACCGTACAATGTCTGTCTGTATGACATTTAGTTCCGTTCCCAAGTTGGCCCTCCTGCCACGGGGCCATATAATATCGTGGGCCAATAATAAATTCACACGACGTAGAAGAGCGATTAAATTTTGTGTTGTTTGCGCTGCAGAATTTCCACAACCAACACAAACAACAAAGAAAAAAAAAAAAAAAAAAGAATATTTGAATTCGAGTTGCGCGCAATCTTCAGATAATTAAGTCTGAAGATTCTATTTTTCTATAGTGTAGGGGGAAAACGAGCGTTCGTAGCCATTGAATGTCTATCAATGTGAATCGTCATGAAGCCTGATGGCAATGTGATCACGTTTGACTCGGTATCATGTGAGCGAGAGGTACCTCCTCAGTCGTGCAACCAATTCGGCTGTAATTTAGCAATACCACTACCTGTAACGTGGTAAAGAATCTCCTATAGAGTCAAATTAACTTATGTCTATAGATATTAAGCATAAAAAAGTCCCGAAACGCTGTCTGTCTGTATATGATCGAGTTTCTCAAAATTTACTAAACGGATTCTCGTGCGGTTTTTAACCATGGATAGAGCGATTCCCGAGGAAGGTTTTAGTATATACGTCTGTTCTCCGTTAGCGGACGGATCGTCAGTGTATAATATGAAATATACAATTTAAAAAAAGCAAGCTTTAAAGTATAATGGAAGCAATGCAGACAACGCGAAATTTAAATGTAATCGTCGTGGCCTAAAGTACTTGTCAAACAATGTGTTTGTGCTCGTTTGAAATGGCTTGTACACACCAAACGATCACCAACAAATGTGGTGGTCCGATATTTTATTTCAGACTTCTCATGTCTAGTTTCTACTACAAATATTGTATTGTCATTAAAGAGATCCACTGTCAGTCTTCTGGAGCCAGCTGTTACTCCTATTATCCTTCTACCATTAAAGTAGTGTGCTGATCGGTTTATGTTATCTGGAGCCCACGACAAAAATATTCCTATTTTACTAGCTACTCTCCTATATTGCCACTTCTTGTATCGCTAGTGATTTTTTTCTCTTACTCTTTACTAAATACTCGAGATCACGTATTACTTTCTCTGTAAACCGTAAGTGTAAATATTTCACAGTTGTTCTTGAATGAAAGATGCTTCATTGCAGCCGCAGTGGGCAGACACAACCAGGGAAGTTACCCTTGCTCATGTGATACGGCCGCAAATTGACAGCTGACGTATCGTGCTGTTTATAAGTAGCTAAGTACGGCTACTTAGCTACTTATATACAGCACGAAACTTCTGCTTGGGCTTTGGGCTTGTGGCACATCGGTAGGGAGGAGATGGATAGGAGGGCATTCACTGCATCTACATGACTTCTATAATGCGGATGTCTATGACAGTCGGTAGTCGTTAAAAAGCTTTAAATAATTCCTCGTTTGCCACTATGTACTATAAAAATTAAAGGATTGTTGTGATTGTAAAGCTCATTAGTGTGTATACCTACTAGAAAATTCGTCCAAAAATTTAATTTCTCTACGGGAGTGAATTCTTACATTATTGTAATACCTACGTCTCTATTATCTCCCTATCCCCAGTCGTGTATCTCGGATGCAGTATCGACCGCGCGCTGCGGATGGGCTCGCAGGTGGATCGAGCGGTCAACGAAGCGAGAACAGCCCGCGCTTTGCTATGGCCGGTACTAGCGTCCGGACTTCCTACACGGATGAAGCTGGGGATTTACAAGACATATATCCGGTCACGCCTCACTTACGCCGCCCCCGCATGGTACGGGCTAACCTCCCTGGCCCAGCGGAAACGCCTGCAAGCCCAGCAAAATATATCCCTACGGGTCATCACGGGTGCCGGTCGCTACGTCCGCAATGATCGCGCTTGACTTGCGGATAGAGTCGCTGGATGAGTTTGTGGTTCGATTGTCGAGCGCTATGTTTAATAGGGCAGACAATGGACCGCATGCTCATCTACGTGACCTGGCCCCGCTGCACGCGCGACCATCTGACGGGAGACCGTATCCGCGTGAACTCCCCCCCCGTGATCCACCAAGCGGACTAGGGACTGCGTGTCCCGCGATCCGGACGAGGATCACACATGCGCACGCATGACACACCCAATCGCTACTCACCACAGTCACAACATACCACATAACACACAGGCCCTAAATGGGCCTACATTTCCCTGAGCCAAAAGCCAGGATGGCAACCCGCAACTATTGCGGCCCCGTTACCGAGGGGATAGTCGTCCCCTTGCGACCCAACCCGGGTTATGAGGTTCGCCTCGATGCCCGTAACCCCCACAGTTTCTGTGGATATGACCAGCAGAGACTATTATCTCCCTTGAAACAGTCTCTATATTCATATTTCATTCACGCGTATTTGGTGTATTTGCCGCCTGATAACGCGCCTACTGCGAGCGTACTTAGTTCACTTGTCGAAACTTTACAGATAAGATTATAATGTTCAAAGGCTATCGACATAATAACTATTTAAAGATTTGATGTCATCAATGATTCCACTTTTGTAGAAGTAATTAAAGCAAACAACTATAGTTATTTTATTATTACTGTTTTGTATAACACCACTTTATATAAAATAAGAAGCTGAATTGGGCCGGCGCCGCTGGGGATGTATATCGTGCTCACATGCTAACGTCGTAAAGTGACAGTTAGGCTATGGCGTTTTGTGCGGTAAATGTGTTGAAATCTTCTTCACGCCATGTTATACACAGAAAAAAATTGTCCCATAGGTTCGAGTAGAACGAAGCAGCATAACATCCACGTAATACGTGGTTCTCATGAATTTGCGAATATTTGACAAAAGATTTGGAGGCTTGATACACGATTTAACGTATATGGACTTTTCCTGTGGGGCTATCGTATAACAAAACTTAGAAAATTCGCCAATATAATGGGGCGCTGCGCAAAAATATTCGTTAGGAAATGCCCACCGCAACAGAATCAGCCGCCATAAGGTATTAAGTTATAAATAAGTGTTGTGGTCGTGTTGGCTTAATTATTGGGCGGCGTGATAATAGGGTAATATGTTTCTTACATATTTATAAAAACGACTTTAATGAATGTATATGTATAGGCACATTACCGGCCAATAAATTTTTTGGCAACTAAATAGTTTTCTTTTCGTTTTACTGGTTGTTTAAATATAAACTTAATTTGTTTTCTGGCCATTTTACATATAAAGGGGGGAAATTATATACCAAAAATTTCCTCCGGAATCGCTCTATTCATGGATGATTTTGAAGAAATCGGTTACACATAGACAGACAGGTTTTAGGGACAAAGCTTTATACTTACGATAGATTGTAAAAGCTAGAGACATTGCAGGCAACACGGGTCAAGCACGATCGAGGAGGAAGTTTGAAATAATCTTAATAATTTAATTATTTGTTGCTTCGAGTTATTCTCAAAAAATTCTCTCATATTGGCCTAATGGGCTTAGGTGGAAAGT
Organism: Eumaeus atala; assembly: GCA_017140195.1. NCBI lineage: Eukaryota > Metazoa > Arthropoda > Insecta > Lepidoptera > Lycaenidae > Eumaeus > Eumaeus atala. Next base: position 271,302 of record JAFELO010001010.1, on the reverse strand, counting down.
AGGCCAATGTCTACGAGGATCGGTAGGCGTCAAAAGGTTCTGATTACATTCCCCCCC
>JAFELO010001010.1:258277-269252 GCA_017140195.1 Eumaeus atala | reverse complement strand
ATATATAGATCAGCCCCATTAAGTTAGCCTCTTATATAGTGCCTGCGGGAGTTCAAGGCTACTCTGTAGCAATTCGGAAGGACTACAGCCTGAATGCCTATTCGGGGTGATCAGACGATGACATCGCATATCCTCTCGTCATCTACCATCAGGTCCGACTGAAAATCGCGTAGGTTATATGCGGTAAAGATTATTAACATAGGAAGTATGAATAGGTAGAATATTTTTAACGTTTCTCAGTTTCGTTATTGTAATTAATAAATAATATGAAATTATTTATATACAATTTCGTCTTCGAAACTACTGGACCGATTTTAATGACATTTCGCATAGATGTTACAAGATGTTAAGGAAATCCGCAGAACTGTTGGTTATACGTAGTCCACATTGCGCCTGGATTAAGAAAGTATTAAGGATCCCAAAAGAACATATAATACTCAAAAATATAAAGGTTTATTATATATTCATATTTCTAAACCGATACAAAAATAATTCGTAGTTTATTTGTCTTCAACAAATGACATTTACGTCAGCTTAATAAATCAATATCAACAAAATGGGAAATGTTCTGTCTTTTTTTTATGTTTTCTAAGGGAGTACCTTTGTTCTAATCTAAGCGGACAAATAGTGTACATTTATATATAAATAAAGACCCTTCTTACAAATCACTAATAAAATTCATATCACATTCTATAGTTTCGTAAGTATCTAGTCAGTCCGTAAGTATGTAGCATTCTGACCTAAGTCTTAATAATTATGCAGCGACATGTTGGGCAAGGGTTGCTCCATGCTCCATGATTCATTCATCTCAATCTCATTAAATACGTAGAATAAGTAATGCCACCTTATTAATTTACCTAATGCCAAGAAAAAGTTTTTAAAATATCAAATTTTTTTTGTTCTAGTCTACACACCAGAATAAATTGATTAATTGTATTGATTCTAATCATTAGCAAATAAACAAAGGTGGCTCTTTGTAATATTAATCTGATACATACAACATACGTTTGCTCGTATCAGAAACTACATAACCATGAATTTTTATTTTTAAATAGTATAAGGCGTCACCTCTACATAACACCTTTCTGAAATATGTCTAACTTGCTGTTAGGAAAGTGTATTTCCATTCTATGATTTCCATATTTAAGTCTGTGTGATAGGAAAGCGTGATGACATGTTAGCTCTGACACAATGCGTCACTGTGTTCCCAACAAATTACTTTCCTGTTCCATTTTTTATTCAGTTCCTGTGTTCCACTTGTGTAAAGATAAAAAATGTCTCATTTTTGTCGTGTTCTAATTAAACATAATTTAGATCACGACATTTCTCATCGTGGATGACGGAAATGTATTTATGATAAATCGATTGTAATATCCAAAGTAGGGCGCACTTAGTCTACAAAGTAGGTCAAAATCAGCTTCCATTGACAAAGCTTTCGTAATGAGGTCGCGACATAAACAGAGGGCTTATCAAACGTACAGGAAACTGCTATCAACTTGTTGGTAGATATTTAATCAATTTTTGCAATTGTTGCCGAAATAATGATAGCGATACACACACGCTGAATAGTATCGGTGCCGAGACTTGACGAAAAATGGCCACGTTAGAACTGTTTGTCTCTCTAAGGTTTTCAATATTTAAGTATAGTGTGTACATCCTTTTACGAAAATTTAAGTTGTTCTTTGAACTGTCGAGACACAGACAAGTGGAGTTGAAATCTATTGCGTGTTGATTATATTAAATACTATAGTCATCTCTATGACGTTTGGTCGACTACTGTATAAGTAGAAAGACAATCTACCTGCAACTTAGCCCAGTAGATCCAGATTGAATGGTTAGCCATGGTAATTATCATGACGAAGCATGCTGTAGAATCGCATTCACCGTCTAGAGACACTTGACATAATTTACAATACAACCCACTTTGCGACGCAAGACGGATTGAATAGTTTTCTTAGAATTTTCTCTTTCTATAGCAAAGCTTCCTTATGGAGTATACTATGTATGTTTCTTGACGCACAGAATCTTACAATTAATGTACCTTATTTTTTACGCGGGATTTGTTATAAGAACTGGATTGTATAGCGACATGGTTGTTCTAGCGCCTGGTTAACTAGTCCTTTAATTTAGTCCTTTAGTTATAAAAAATATGCGGATATCTATGGGCATCTGTAGCAGTGAAAAGGCTCCGACTCCTCCTTGCCTTATATTATAAATCTACATTGATCAATAAGATAAAATTACTTATAAATCGGGCTGTCAATATAATTATTAATAAATCTGCATATTATCAAAGTAGCGCTTAATTTTATAGTGAACGTTAATTGAAATAAGTTTTGGAACATCTGGTCATACATAATGATTCACAGATTTTAAATATTTCACAAGTGTGTGTAAATAACAGTTAACAAATAATCAATGATATAAACAAAAGGTTTGTTGTTAAGATGTCGGTGTCAGTAGTTCAGTCACATCATTCCGGGGTGACTGGTGAATCGTCCTGTCAATGCTCGGGCGCAATTCACGAGTTGGAGTTTTATCACCGCGACATACAACTCGGAACATTGAACTCTACAGGAAGTATTCCATATTCTTTACTTTTTATAGATACATGCATTTTGTAATCGTTTCAAATATTAACAACTCTATTACTCGTTCGATAAATTTAGACCTCATCATCGACATGATGTCTGTGAATTTACTGCACTTAACGATGGCGGACGATATATTCTGGAGTTTACTCCCTAAGAAATGATATCTAAGGCCAGCGGTATGGAAAATATATGAGTAGTAAAATGTGAAACATTTTACGTCCACCGTTACGGTTTTTTACTTGGTTTAGATTCTCGAGTACCTTTCGTTTCCGAATCATGTTTTGTTTTTAAGGAATAAACTGTAGTTGTAACACTGAGTTGCATTTTTATTTATTTATATCTGAATGGTCGAATCTATAAACTAGGTGAGTGGCGGGCAGTTGTCCAGAAAATCTCTGTCAATAATGTACCTATAAATTTTACATACTTAATTAATCATCTGTGAGTAGCTGGGTAGTGCTATAGTCAATCCGTAGAGCTACATTTACTAACTAAAGTAGCTGTTACCTATCAAAATGCATATAATTTCAATTGTCAAATAAACACAAAAGTGTTATGTTGTGACAAGGCAATCAAAGCTAAAAAACGGAATTATTTCTCTTATCACTGATAGCGTAGACAATATTATTAAGCATCTAATAATAAAGAAACATGCAACTGTACGATTGTCTACAAAAATTACGACTAGAATCATAGTTCACCGGAGCCTAGACCAAAGACACATCACATAACAACAAAGACAGATGTTGATATTTAGTGAGAAATAAGTATGTACAGTGCTGCGGCAGCGAATGAAGTCGCGGGTAAACGTTTTTCATTTATAAAATCGAGCGTGCCAATTTCATCATCGGAGAAAATATTAGGAGTTTAGACTCCAGACCACAAAAATCACCAGTGACTATGTTGAAGTCAAATGAAAATACTGATTTATAAACGTATCTACTTAACAATGCAATATACCTACTAAAATTCATAGTGTAAATTTTAACTATTGCTTAATTTATATAATTTGCAATACATTATTTGGGTTAAAAATCAATATAGTTCAATGCGTTTTAATGACGGTTTTGTTGCAAGTAGAATTTATGACATGTACTGAAAGTTATAGCTTACCTACAGTAAAATCAAATAGGTCAATAGTTTCAGTGCGGCAACAAAAGCCAGTTGAATGTACCACCATGTTTCCTGGATATATTTAGTTCACGTTACTAACACTAGCTCTTACAAGTCACAGTTTAAAATCTCAATTCACATAATTTCATTGATTCAGTATGACACAGGTATTATACAACTAGCATTCACTAAAATACCGAAATCTTATGTGAGTGATACATTTCTCCACAAGACTTTTCATTTGGTATTGTCATTTCTGCACTCCCGCTAATTGTTTACGCTATTTCTATTCCTGATAACGTCACGTAGTACGTAAAACGTGGTCCGTAGACATGTAGTTTACTACGAGACGATTTTTTTATGTGCCTTGCATCTGCTACATCTCTAGATATCCCATTTTACCAGAATCCATTTACGTTTCATTTTCCTTTTCATATTATTATATATAACATGTTGTTCTTTTTTGCAATGGTTCAGCTTTTAATTTTTCCTTTTAATATAACAAACTATTTGTTATTATAAAAATTAAATTATTTTAAAATTTATTTTGTTCAGCCACTGTGAGTTTAGCGATATGTTAATATTATGATTGTTTTCTTGCAATGCAATGGAACCAACGTTCACAAATTCTCATTTATTTTATGATCATTCTGAAATCTGAAAATCATCTGATGAGGTGTACCGGGAACACGTTTACGAGTTTTCGGGGTCACTAGATTCCGACAAACTGCTCGTAAATTTTGGTGAACCGTTTTTTTACTTTTGACATATTAAAACACGAGCAAGAATAGACGCTGACAGCATGTTCAGATGCACGTGGACATTTTATGACTAAATTTTAAGACTATCAATAATTTATTTCTTACTAATTATTTCAAACTCATGCGAACTTCAGATTTCAGAATGATCATAAAGTAAATGAGAATTTGTGAACGTAACCAACGTTTTTGCATTTGCAAGAAACATTGCAAGAAAACAATCATGTTACCTATCATTAAAATAAAATAAAAAAGTATAAGTAATTAATATACTTTTAATAATGTCTGACAGAATCTAGAAGCGATGACTCTTATAAGTGATACGAAATGAGCATCAAGACATAGTCATATTTTAAACTAAGTATGTGACCGTAAAACATGCAAATTATTAAAATCTTTGACAGAATCTAACTGCTGATCTGACATATCGAAATCCCTCACTTGTTGTAACTGCAGCAGCAATGGGTATGCTTCTCGAGATCTAGGCCTCGCGGGGGATTACGGGCACCAAGGTGTACCTCATTAGTAAAGTAAGTGGTGGGAGTCCGCTTAAGTGTTGATTGGGCGCACACACATTTGTCGTTAAACATACGAGAACCTTCAGAACCTATCGGCCACAGCTAGTATCAGAATATTTGGCGTCGACATACCGAGTAACGTTACGTTCAGTTCTGCGGTCATTTGGAAGCGAAAGCTAAATTAGCCTCAAAGAAGCTGGGCGTGCTCAATAGGGTGAGGCAGTACTTTATTCCAGCCGGCTGCAACTTTACAAGGCGCAGGTCCGCATATGGAGTACTGCTCCCACCTTTGGGCAGGGACCCCGCAATATAAGCTCGATTCATTTGACCCCATACAACATAGAGCGGCTCGAATCAACAATCGAAAAAATCAACTGTACTGTGGAACCAGCTGCCTCCCACGGTTTTTCCGATCCGATACGACGTAGAGGTCTTCAATACCTATTCAAATTCCTTAAAGGCCGGCAACGCGTCTGTAAGACGCCTAGTCTTACAGATGGCGGTAGTCACCTACCTGCTCATTTGCCGCCTACCTCACAAAAAGAAAACTCACTAAAAGTCGAATATTTTTTTAAATAATATATTTAATTAACCAAAGTATGAAATGTTTTTTTCTACGCCTCTTTGCTTCATAGGTAGTTTTACTAAAATCTCATAGTAGTTTTACTAAAGAAGCCAGTCGGAAGGGAATCAATAAAATCTTTGAAGGCGAGTTGGACTGCCCCATCGGAGATGAATTTTTTCCCTTGCAAGAAGTTGTGGATAACTTTTTCGAAAGAAATTAAAATCTGTTGGAGCAAGCTCCGGCGAGTACGGAGGTTGTCCTTAATACAAGAGTAAATTGTATAGTAATAACATAACTAATCTAAAATGAAAGCGACAACCTTGGTGTCGCGTTTCGTGAGGTTCATGACTGGTGGTCCATCTGACGGAATGAGTAAAGTAAACCTTAGCATCTGCAATTGAGCATCTAGTAATATTCCAATAAACACCGATGAGTTTATTAAATTTGGATTCACGTGCCATTCATACTCGGAACTATTTTTTTGGATTTTATCGCGGTCTATTTAATTATTAATTACAAAATTTCGTCCATCCGTGACCATAGCTGCAGTGAAGCTTCTGAAACGTCGGGTTAGTCAAATAATTAAATAAACCGTGACAAAATCACGTAATTTATTTAAAATTATCTTTTCAAAGTTTTTGCTGAAAGTAGGTAGTATAGAAATTGGTCTAAAATTCGCAGAATCAGAAGTACTACCAGGTTTGAAAATAGGGAAAAATTACGATGAACGATTTACGACATTGTACGCACGACTCAGCTAATTGAAGATTTTTGGGTAAAGACAATTAGTAAATCTTATTTTAACAATAAAGTTAGGGACTTTTCGTTCTCGCATAAAGCGGATGTAGTAGTTAATTAAAAATCACTCAAATTGCATAATTAAGAAAATTTAAAATGAAAGCTCGCGTGCTTATGAGCTAACAAAACGAATTAAAGAGACCCCGTACGCTAAAGTCCCTTATGGCGTGCAGGTCATGGAGATATATATCTCAACATAAATATATACATTCATATTCTTTAAAACATTATTCTCCATCTGACACAGTCAAGCAAAAATAGTGATATAATGGATACAGCCGGTACTTGGTTACAACGATGGCCGGTGACACGAGCGGACGTTCTGGGATGTGCGAATGGCCGTTATCACTTGGGACACAGCATTGATTGTTTATCCAGCCCGTTCTCTGAATTGCATCTATGAATCATTCGCTAAATAATCGCATCATGTTGTAATGGCTGTAGTTGTATCTACTGCTGTTGCCGAGTACAAACATTTGCCATTTCTGGAATCAATTTTAATAAATTTTGTGATTTGAGTGAAATAACCGGCCAAGTGCGGGTTGGGCTCATACACCGAGGAAAAACGGGAAGAACTCGAGAATAACTATGTACATCTTAATTATGTTGAAAAACTAATATTTACACGCGCTTCACTTACGCTTTTTTGTTTGGCTTATAAACTAGAACTACGTAATGAAGTAGCTATTCATGGACTTTTCTGATATTTAAACTATAATCTATTAATTTTCGGATTTTTTTATTTGCACTGTTAGTATTCTTATTTCTTGCCAAATTTCATGATTATAAGTCAGTGAGAACAAAGGGTTTAGATTCCCGTGCGATTTTTAATATGCCCGTTATTTGTTGATTACGTTGACTTGGAAATTGCATCGGTTTTTTTTTTCTGTGCTGTAAGATATTGCAGATGATACTGGGAGTATTTAATTTGATTTCGTTCCTTGGAAAAGTGTCCTTTCAGTCAGACAGAACGAGGAAAGCGTTCCGTTTTTCCTTTTTCCGGTATAGACCATTAAATACTCGTTGATGAATAATGCTTTAGAAAGAGGTAGTGCCACACTGCATTGTAGCGGAATTGTGCTGGCTCAATCGGGGAGGTACCTCTCGCTCACATAATAACGCCGTAAAGTACATCTTCATTTTAGCTTTTCGTGGGGTTTGTGAATAGACGGTGGCCCATAGGAGAGCAGCGCATCGGCATAGTAATTATGTATTCATGGACGTCGGTAGCCGTAAAAAGGCTCCAATTGCTCGTCTGCCCCCTATTCTATTAAAAAAATCGTTTCGGAGCTAATTCTATAATACAAAATAAGTTCACACGTTAAATTAAACACTCAAAACCACAAAGAGATTAAAATATTCACAAGTAAGTACCTACGTATAGTAAAGTCATAAATTTTACCGTATTACTTTAACATGTACTAAGCATGGGACTAGACTATCGTGATGTTATAAGTCCGCTTTTATCATGATTATCATTGTAAAACTTCTTTACTTACGTTTAGCTTGGGGAATAAGCTGGTGTATGCGTGACGAGAGTGTTACGAAAACAAGGTAAATGGAGGTTGACAGGGAGATAGTATGGATTGGTAAAGATAGAAGGAGAAAAATACGTTTCATATTTACAGTTTAGGCAAGAGATGTATAAAATAAAGTTATTCATAAGTTTCACTTCAATCGTGTGGTCTATAGCTCACTCGTATTCTTTATTGTCTAAGCATATTATAGTCTTCTCAAGTAGTAGTCCATTTTAGATCTACACTTAATTTGCTTTATTAAAACATGATACCATGACAAGCAGTAACTGAATTCTTGAGGCCGATTTTTTATGTTATAAATTCTCAATAAAAATATGTTTTATACAATGTTTTATTCTGTTATTCTGTCTATTATTACAAAAATATGAAGTAATATTCAGCTTTTATTTGGATTTAAGGGGTGCATCCTAACAAAATTTTGCACATTTTTAAATCATCCTCCCTCTATTGGTGTGCTGCTAGACATAGGTCTCTTATCTCGTCCCATCGGCGTCAAAAACGCGGTCTTCACTCCAGAACCCCACTGGCGCATTAGCCATACGAGTTCAAGCAGCTTATGTTCAGAAAAAACACACTTTTCTTCATACAAGCTGCTTGGACTCGCTTAGCCGTCAAAAGACATCGGTTTCTTTAATATATGATTCCGCTCCTAAGCCAACCGTCACCAGAAACAACAGGATTTCCACTTGATTAGCTACGACATATTAGCGAAACTACGTGTGGGTCCCGTATGTCTTCTGGTGAAGGTCACATTGGTTTGTCTTTCTTCTTCCCTTCTCAACTCTGCGGTATATATGAACGACGTCATATGACTAAGATTCAGTATTATATAGACGTAATAGTTACATATATATCAGCCGTCTATGACATAATCCGCATTCTGTCTTGGTTAGCTTGCCTTCAATCGCAAATTCTCGGAATCATACTACAACTTCATATCAAACTGTCAACCATGCATAGATTTAGCATTTAAAACAATTACTGCACTACAAAAGTATTTGATCCTATTATTTTACATAATTTGGTAGTCCAGTAATTGTTTTTGGTTTACACCATAGTGTCTCGTTCATTTTGTTGGTAGAAGCAACGTACAAATATTTTCCTCTCATTAAGTAGATGTTAATATAAACGCTAAAGAGAAGAGAAGTAAGCAATATTCTAACATGAATTATTTGATACAATTTTCAAATACGCTTCTAGATTGTAACTTGTCGTTAATCGCATTACATGGCCGGAGTTTTTTTTTTAAATAAGCTGCTTCCTTTTTAGTTAGGATGACTGCTTTAAATATATGGGTGCATCTGAACATTATGTGTTACGACAAAATGTGCTGTAGCTTTAAACATATTTTGCAGAACTCGCGACTTCGCTTCCGGTCATAATCACATGACCTTTTCGCGACCCGAACGTGAAGTTCGCAGAAGACGCACATTTTTATTACTTTTATTTCTTACTTATTTCAGACGACTGTTTTCGGGCCAACGGCCGCATGTTAATAGGTACTACCTACATACTACATGACATGAATTAATCTGAAATATTTCGTTTCGACATTTCATCATTACCTTCATCCAATGAGAATTCCAAGGTCAACATATAATAATAATACATTCAATAATTTTATTATTCGAGCCCGGCTTCCTAGGCAATAGATTAAAAGTAGCAGACTATTTAGGTCATACCAATTGGTGACCAAAAGCGTAAGGTTTTAGGTTCTAGCTCTCTCTCTGCACTCTTTCTGTCCTAGATAAATGTAAATGCCTACGGCCAAGAGCGAGTCGGACTCGCATCGCAAAAAAATCGGACGTCTTTTAAACTACCATAGCGATTTTGTTCAAACCTATTGTCGTTGGAACTTTAATTAAATTTTATAATCTAAATTCTATTCACAATTTTTCTCTTGGTAGATAGAAACTAAGGGGCTCACGCTTTCTACCACTCCAGTGAAAAAAAAGTTATATCTTTCGTGTGCTACCCTTAGTAATTGTATTTTTCGTAACCATACTACCCTATTTTGCAGCTATTCCTCTACTCTTCAGAGGGTTTCCGTGATTTGCCAAGTCTGGTTCAGTCTTCTCGGGCCACGCGCACTGTAGGTTTCCGTAGTTTTTACTACAGCCAATTGCGAGTCGGATTCGTTGGTTGAGAGTTTAGCACCATGCTCTAATAACTATAAGCTAAACAATAACTACGCAATTTGTCTTCCTGCTCAGCTGACCCAACAACACTGTATATCTTTATTTTCTTCAAATTTCGATATGAGTTCCATAGAAAAAGTGGCTTTCGAGTAACAATACGTCACGGTTTAATAAATCAAAAATCGATCTCGCGACACTCTAATATATATACCACAAATATTTTTCAACACCTATCCAAAGATACCCTATGGGAAAGATGAAAAAAAATATCATACTCACTAAACATTTAGAAGACCGTAAAAAACTTTCAAGATCTTATTTTACCACTATATTGGCATGATTAAAGTGTATATTTTAGCTAAATTAAAATTTTCTAATACCAGCCGTTTTTGAGCTATGCCACTCTGACGGATGGACTTACATGGTTTCTGCGGAAACTTAAAAATGGCGTGTTCAGATAAGCGACTGGTACTTAGTCCGTAACAGCGAACATAATTCCTAAGTAAAAGGTATGCCGGGGCGAAAGAGACGTAAGCACGGTAAAGCGTAAAGCGCGTTGAGCATGAAGTTTATTTTTTCATTGATATTGTTGTCGCTGACATACCATGCGGTCGCTGATATTTGTAGCATTCATAAAGTATATTTTATAGACGTGCTTAATTCAAAGACCAACGTGATTACACTAATTCAGGCGATAGAATGCGGCTCACACGGTTGGTGACTAAATACGCTTACTACTATTGCAACGGGACAAAAAGTACAGTACGAGTATATATTTTTAAGTAAAATTTAACAAACGACTGCGTGACGAAGCGGGAAGCGCTTACGCCAAACCGGATGCGATGCTGAACCGATGGCCGCCCACGCATCGCGCCGGAAGTACCCGCCGTTTGCGCTGTAGGCTTGCGAAATTGTTGCAATTATTTAACGAAAAAAAAAAATTTTTTTTTTCA
>JAFELO010001010.1:239659-258268 GCA_017140195.1 Eumaeus atala | reverse complement strand
AGAACCTTAGTCCGTTGAACTATCATAGCAGTTGCAAAAGCAACGCCGACAGTATTAGGTCCTTCCAAAATAAGATACATTTGGTACCAGATTTTTGTTTACTTCTCGTCTAATTACCGACTACTTTTCTACATGAGCCAATATAAGATATAAAAAATAATCTAACGCGTATGATAAGCATTAACCAAGTTTTTCCTTTCGCTTTAAATTATTTTATTTACGTCTGTTTCTCAAATCAAACTGCACCATATTCGACTAACTTCTCTCTGAACACGTTAAGGAACGTGTTGATAAAATGGAATGTCACGTTCCCGAGAAATCTCGTCTGGTATGAACTATGATGCAGAAGTAGGTATATAACGCTCCCTACACCAAGACCTAAAAAGAAATAACTATTGTATTCATAGTATTTCTTTTCAACATGAACTAACGACGGTTATGAGATTTTATTCATAGAGTAAACAGTGTAACTGCAAGCTAACTGGAAAATTTACCGAAAGCACTAATTTCATTGACTACATTACTTCACTTTGACCATGCTAATATTCTATATTTTAAACCATCAATATCATTCCAAAAAAACCACATCTAGTAAAATGTAGTTTCACCGTTTTCAAATTAGTATCTAAGGGAGCGTCCATACATTACTTATTACGTACGGTATTTTTGGTTTTCGATAGGTCCAGTAATTCCAAAAATTTTACTTGGTCAATCAAATATGGGATGTTGCAGAGATGGCCTGTAGGCCATATACGCAATTTAAAAAACAATCACTTGCATGTTAACAAGACACTGTTTTTTTTTTTTCATTGCGTGATACGTGCGTACGGCGTATCTATAATTTTATAGAGTGATTTTGACTGCCACTCCACGCCTACTTTTGCTTCACGTAATTTTTTGGACGTCTCCTAACAATGATGGAATGATGGTTGTTGATAGATGGTGTGCAGGTTTTTTCAAGTTTTTCACGTTTCAGTTCAGTTACTAAAATATTTATCATAAGTCTTAAATTTCATATGGCTCTGTGGACACAAATAATATTTCTTCACTTTAGTCTAAATAAGGTTTCTTCACTTTAGTCCCGTTTGCCGTAAGTCACTTAAAACGCTATTTTAGGCCGCTGGCCATAAATTAAGAACGTATGATGTTATCATTAAATAATTCAATATGGTACTTTTGTCTATACAGCTTATTATATACCAGTGCAAGTAAATTCTAATGCATGTGATGATGTGCTAGAATCATGGCGTCGCAGCGGTAAATTGATATTGTTTTAAATGCGTTCTTGATCAAAGGAGATGGTGTCTGGTAACAAATTCCAAGGAAAATTTTACTGTTAGTGCTAGGCAAATGTATGGTTTATATATTTAATAGGACACTGCTTACAGATGCTGTGTTCACACGTTGAAGAGTGTACTTAGTTTTAGCGTTTTAACCACAGCGCAAATTCGCTATTTAATTATTATTTAATTATTATAAAATTAAAATTCGCCCGCGACATCGTCCACTTACCTACAATCAGAAAATTGAAAATATTTTTTCATCGAATTTTATCATTAAGCATACTTAGTACTTAATTAAATGAAATCAAATTGACTAAAACGAGTTGAAAAGTATTTACATATGTCACTTATTTTCTTATATTATTCTCCCGTGAATATTCGTGGCTATTTATAGAAATACAATTTTATTTTTTATTTTTATTTCTTAAGAAATCCACAGACTTTAAACATAAACAATAAAATCATAGAATTAAAACTTACATCCAATTACGGATTTACTAAATGTAACCTATGCCCTATAAACTCCTTTATGCTTTCTTTTATCTTACAGTAAAAACATAAAAGAATTATAAATATGGGTGTTTAGGTATCTTAAGATTCTATATTTTGAAAAACACACAATGACCTTGAAAAAAACTAGTTTTTGTCACTTCAATTTTATCTGTATGTATAAATTGTTATAATTGTAACAAAAATTAGCTCACTTTCTTTTTCACACTTGCTATACTCCACTGTTTCCATTGATACAGCTAGAGAATTGGTTCAATGGTTAGAAAGAGACAACAACTCGGGCATAGGTACAATAAAATGAATCATGGGTTTATAAATTAAATATGTGCCTAACATTGTAAAAAGCGTTTCCCTATAAAATGTAGGAAGTATCAAGGAACGCTTACTCTGGATGTATGTTACAGGTTACTGTTGATAAGGCACGTTCAGTGTGTTACCTACTAACAATAATCTTGACATAATCGACGTTATGTTAATATTATAAACAATGGCCAAACAATTTCGCTTTTATACCACTTTTAAACTTAGTAATCTCTATTTATACAATCTCGGCGTTCGTCCGCGACGGTCACCGGTACTCCTGAACCAATTTTGAAAAAAAACTAAAATTTGGCATGCGTGTGTAATTTCAATGATAGGCAATATTTATCTTTTATTTCGACTTTAACAGCCGTAGCAAAGCGTGGCCGGTTCAGCTACTATATTACACCATACCTACATCTAACTGATGGAATATTTGACGTCTTAATTGCAAAAAGCTTTAACACATTAAAACTTTGTTTTTAAGTGTATTTAAAATATTAATATAGTGTATACAATTCTAAATGCATTTAAATGGATACCATTAAATTCTTCCTTTTTCACGTCACGTGGTTGTTCCAGACCGTTCAGGTCTGGAACGGTGGAAATTTCATCCCTTAAAAATAATTAAATAATCGAACACTTTATTTTAGGCGAATTACAATATATGATGGTTGTGTTAATTTAATATAATATATTAGAATTGCCAATTTGTGGCTACACCTTGTCACCTGTCCTTCGTGGATTTACACTTCAGAATTGATCCGTATTGACGTCGTATAGGAAGATTTTTCTCTATTAATTATAGAGATATTTCTATATTATTTATATTTCTCGATTTTAATTAGATCCTTCTTTTCTCTGCAGGTTGTTTGCAATCAAACGTTATGTTTGTGCGATGGCATCAAAGGAGACCGGGGCGACCCGGGACCTCCGGGACGCCAAGGAGATCAAGGTGATTACGGTGAAGATGGATCCGAAGGTCGAGTTGGTCCGTTCGGCTTAGACGGTGAAATGGGCGAATCAGGAGATTACGGAGATAAAGGAGAAAGAGTATGCATACTACAATATACCTTACACACCACATCTGTCTTTTAATGACTTAAATGATTTTTTTCTTTCAGTTCAATGATGACTTAACTTATAAAGTGTTCTGTTACAGGGATTAAAGGGACACCATGGCAACCGAGGATTTACAGGGCCGCAGGTATTAACTATTGACAATTTCATCCATCACTATAACAATCCTTAAATATTCGAGATAATTAATGAACCAAATTTTGGTTATATGTTAAGCGTTAGTAGCATTTTCTATGTGACTCCTTAAATGAGAGTCTCGTCTTTGGACGCATGGACAGATCTCAGTAAATATTCAAGCTAATAATTGCCAATTTCGACAATTCATAACTTCAGTCTTAGTATTAATGTCTATACAACTGAGTTTCTCATTATGGCCAGCTGCTTCTGGGCAGATCTCAATAAATACTTATGATAACAATTTAAAATTTTGGCTGTATCATATAATATAGTTTTTCAACACTTATTTTCAATTAGTCATCTTCAGGACATTCCGGTCCAATTCTGTTGTAATGAAGCAATGTCTTACCTCTACTTACGATGAAAAGTCAAATACCAAAAAAACACCTTGATTTTTTAGAGATCTTACTTGACTCGGGAGTGATCAAAAATTTTGATTTTATCTATTTTACTCAAACAACTTCAAGATAAATTAAAATGAACCACAAGTTCTTTACAGGTACCTAATGCAAATTTTAAGAAACGTTAAGAGCGCTTAAACTTTGAAATTTTAATTTTCAAGATCATAATGTGAATTTTGTACGTTAGACATGGTACAGGTGTGGTTACACCATGACCCCAAAATTCTAGTTGCATAAATATCGGATTATATGTATAAAAGAAGTGTTACTTACAGAAATATATTTTTTAGGGTCCCCGAGGGCCCGAAGGTGTCCAAGGTGACTACGGTTTAGACGGATGTAGTGGTGTTGATGGCATTCAAGGGCTACCTGGACCGTATGGTATACCCGGTGATTGGGGATTACCAGGACCTCTTGGAGATAAGGGTCTTCAAGGAATGGCTGGTGATGGAGGTGTTAATTCCAGAGGTGCTAAAGGCGAACCTGGTGAATCTGGCCGTCCCGGCACGTATGGACCAGTCGGACCAATGGGATTTGCTGGTGAGATGGGACCTCCAGGAGAGCAAGGAAATCCGGTGAGTCAATGATTAATAATTTTTAAAGTACGTTTACTGGAAAATGTTATATTTATGACTGCATTGAAATCTTTATTTATTCCAGGGTCTAAGGGGATATAAAGGTGAAACGGGATATAGAGGCGATATCGGGGAGGATGTCGTAGGACCGTCTGGTGATAAAGGAGATCAAGGTGAAATTGGAGAACCAGGGAAACAAAGCGATAAGATTTACGTTGTTCACGTTCATGAAAATATTACAATAGTTGCCAAAGGAAACCTTGGTGAGAAAGGATACAAAGGTCAACAAGGGGTGAAGGGAGAGCGAGGTGCAATTGGGCCAACAGGGGCAACTGTGAGTTTTCTTTACTCTATCTCTACTATTATATCTCTACTAATAATGGTAATGCTTATGCATTACCATTATTACTATATTTGTATAGTTTTTTTTTATTATATTTTGTCAGATTTAAAATGATAGCTACATTTATGAGGATGGGGGAGGAGGATATAATGAAGCAACGACTAACAGGACTGGAGTTACGTGGGTGAAACCATGAAGCGCTGCTAGTTGTTTATTAAGTAGATTTCTTTGTACTTTTCTGCTATAAATTAACTTCATATTTTTTATCTCGAATCGAGGCGATCGACATATATTATATGAAATATAATAGAGCTAAAGAGGGTCGAAAGTCACAAAATAGTTGGCATGGGATATTTAGAATCGATAACAGAACACATTGTTTAGTCTTCTGAAGTTTTGTCTGTTTATCTGTTTATTTTACCGCGCGTCACGAGAACATGGCTGAATGGATTTTGATGCAGACTTTAGTTATCTATCGAGAATCTGCCCATCTAGGTTTGAAATAAAAATGAATGGTACCCTTGGGATAGATTTTATGTGGGTATTGTGATGTATCTAGCAGAAAACAGTACGTATTGAGTGTGTGCATTTGCGGGGAACAGCTATTACCTACGATTATATTAACAAGAAAATTAATTTTATCTGAAGTAAATGGAAGGACATTAAAATTTAATTTTAATACTTATTCTTTCTTCCTGTATCATTTTATATCTGCAATGTACATAATAGAAACGTCACAATTTACCAATTATTTCAAAACTATTATTAACTTAATATCCTCTAAAATATTCCTGGATTCTTTAATAAAAGTATCAAAGGCTCCCTAATTATTACTTTAGTTCTAGTACGATTCACTCATCCGCTAGTCCTACCTAAACCCTTCTTTCTGAAATGCCTTATATCCATACCAATTTTATCAATTTTAACGATTTACTAAATGATAGAATATAGATTTTCCCATTGCCGGGCGTATGTAAATAAAGCCAATTTAATTTTATATATTGTACAACATGTACACGAATTGTACGGCTTTTACAATATATAGAACACGCAATCATATTTATATTTCCATTTTTAATAGGGATTGTATGGGATAAATGGACCCCAGGGATACAAAGGCGACCAAGGTGATGACGGGCCTAGAGGTAAACCAGGACGACGAGGGGCTCAAGGTCCAATGGGACCAAGTGGCGACAAAGGGTTTCAAGGATATCCCGGTTTAGACGGCGAAGATGGTTTACCCGGTGAAAGGGGTGAAGACGGTAGACCAGGAATACCAGGCAAGCAAGGAATAGAAGGGGAACCCGGTCTTTACGATGAACGACTCAATGAACCCCTAATACCTGGTCCACAGGGTCCACAGGGACCTCAGGGATATCCAGGACCGCGAGGACTTCCGGGTAGAGATGGTTCAATCGGTATGCCCGGAATTATGGGTCCTCCTGGGCAGACAGGTAATAAAGGACAACGGGGCAATCCGGGACTACCGGGAATATCACCCAAAGGCGAGCCGGGTGATATAGGTTTTAAAGGACTGGCAGGCCCACCTGGAGACAAAGGTTTAACAGGTCTACCGGGATCTATCGGCCCTAAAGGGTTTAAAGGAGAAATGATTAAAGGACCTAGCGGGGAAGACGGAACACCAGGCAGGGATGGTATAACTGGTCTACGCGGGGACAGAGGCGAAGTTGGAGCTAGGGGTCCACCTGGTTATCCCGGGAGAGGTGGTTATGGAGTTGGTCCGCCGGGAGACGATGGTCCACGGGGTAGACCTGGATACGTTGGAGATTCTGGAACTCCAGGTCGACCAGGTTTCTTCGGATTAAAAGGAGCAACAGGAGACAATTGTCCTTTCTGTCCATCAGGTAAAGAATAATGAACTATTTATATCCTTGATCTAAGTTACCTTGTCAAAAGTATTGTACACACATGCTACTGTATGTTGAGATATTACTATGGAAATCAAACGGTACTCTGCAATTTTAACTCAAAACAACCTACACTTTGAATATAAGATGCAATAATTTAAGACAAATAATAGGTAACCACTACGTGTTTTCCTGATATTATCTCCGCGCATAATCTGTCCTTAAGCAAAATAATTGGTTAGATTTATCTAGAATTTTGAATCTAATATGTATTAAAATCATTGTAGTTTTCTAGTGTGTAGAGTAAAAGGTTTGAAATATTGATGATGGCGATATTGAACTGATATGTGACGACTTTAAATTAGGTTACAGTGTAGAAAAATCGAAAATATTTAAAAGCAATATTTGCACACAAATTGGAAGGCTTACTTCATCTATTGTAGATAATGAATATATATAACTTACCCACAAGATTTTAAAATTCACTAACAGTCAAATGAATCACTGAATGCGTTCCAGTATTTTAAAACAATTAGTATTGTTTCTCAAGTCAAGTTAATGTGTTACGATAAAAATGTTTTCTGAATATTTTTTTACATTTTTTTAAAAGATCTTTTTTTAGGATTCGAATATTTAAGGGACATATTATTTTCTACTTCAGGTTTGCCAGGAATAAAAGGACAAAAGGGAGACTCTGGTACATCTGGTCCAAAAGGATTTCCAGGTTACGAAGGTGCACCAGGCAATAGAGGGTTAAAAGGTATCCCTGGACTCCCTGGAAGGCCAGGTTTTCCAGGGTTAAAGGGAACTAAGGGACCGTCCGGTATGGCTGGACGACAAGGATTGAAAGGGAAACGCGGATTGCTTATTCGACCGCCGCTGTCGCTAACTAAGGCTGCACATGGACTTCCTGGTGATCGAGGTATATATTCATATATTTACTTTTTAATTTATGTGTGATATAAATCGGTGAGAGATGCAGATTTATACAGCAATGAAAAATAATTAATTATTCATGAAGTAACATATGAAGTGGTCGTGTGTTCGGAACCCGAATGGTATATACCTGGCTACTGTACCGTAATTACTAATTTGGAATTCTAATGTGTGGGTACGACAAATTATACACGTCCATGAAATTACCCTTGATTTTACTAGTAAAAGAACCAATCAATTAAGAGATCGGTATGCATACATATTAAAGTCAACATTTTATTACTTCATGAAAGTCAGCAACACTATCACTCAGCGAGTCTTCTTCGCAGGAATGATTGAAGTAAAATGCTAACATTAAATAAATATTTGTTACATTGAAGCAACATGGGATATACTTATTATTCCCAAGGTGTGTACTTCAATAAATCATCTATATATGAAATTTTAAGAAAAATCATACCGACTTCAAAAATAATAATGCACTGGGAAGTTGAAAACTCAAGTAAATAATAAGTACAAGCCAAGGGTGATCCTAGACACCTTGGGCGAAGCCAGGAGAACCGAGGAGGGGTGGATGCTCTTTAACCCCTCTTACATGAAGAGGGGACTAGAGAGCAGGCGGAGTAGGCGCTCTTTTTACCCCTCTTATAAGAAGAGGGTCAGAAGAGAAAAAATTTGGCTGCGCTATTGGCGCACAGGACAAAGGGCTAGGACCTCTCTCCATTGCACTCCCAATGTAGGTGGGGTTGTTCTGTAGTGCGGGACAACCCCATCTGTGTAGGTGTCCTTTAAGTGCTGACTAGCCGTCGAGGTGACCTGATGATTTGTTGTTCCGGGGCACGTCAACAAAGGCGGCACTGATGGCACCCGCGGCAGTTTTTGTGGGTATTCGGTATTATGAATTGCCGCGAGTCCCACACACCAACGGACCCAGGGCCAGTGATGACGCGTAAATGTGTTTCCCCGCGACAACAACAAAAGAAAGTGCCGAACCTTAGGCAGATTTGTGTGTTGCAACCACATCATATATGGCAGAATATCTCATTTCCATCAACTTCAAGCTCAATTATCAAGTTTTTCTAATTTACACTGATGAGATTACATGTTGTTATTTTTGGAGTTTTGAATTTTTCGTAAAATTTAATTTATTTTGTAATTTTTTGTGCAATCCTGCAATTACACCGATTAAGTATGTGAGTTTGCCCATGGGTAATGTTCAAAGAACTAACAACTCTTTCCCGTTCTTTTCTTTTCTAGTGACAAAGAGGGGGACGTGATTTGTACGGGTACATATTTGCTATTTCTAAATTTTCTCCAGGATCTCATCCATCATCATCAGATTTTGTTTGACTGACAATGGGACCATATCAGTATACTCTTTCGAACATTTTCAAAATCAGTCCATAGTTGACGACGTAATCGTGCAACATACATAAAAAATTTAAAAGAACAGAAACCGTCAACTTTAAACATTACAACTAGGCTAATTAGTGGTCACTTACACAGGCCAGATGATCTAAGGGCTCCACTAATAATTATCCTTACCAAGATTTTAAATGCGTTTTTTTTATTTTTCGTGTAATGTTTTAAGTAATTGTTAAGTTAGTTAAGTTTTTTTTTAATTATTTTATAATTTTTAGTTAGGATCATAAAATGGTTACCTATTCTTATCGATGTTTTGTGTACCTAGTGTAACGGTTAGTAAAGAAAGTAAAGTAATTACAGATAACTTAGAAGTATTTTTAAATATCTACTCAACGATATGCACCTTGATTTTTTATTTTTTTAGAATTTGGCGTCTAACAGTCGCCATTTTTAATTTTGAATACTGTCTTTTCTTTGTTAACACTCACAGGATTAATAAGGTTCGATTGATACATAATTCATCAATGTAGATCCATGCATTAACTTAATGTAGTACATTCAATATAGGAACAAACATACATACATAAAAAATATTTTCTATGGTACCTATACTGTACATATTTAATATTTTACGTAACTTATACAATATGTGTTAAAAAACGAGATAATATTTTGACCAGGTAAATTATGTGCTAGTATATTATAATGTATTTTTAAAGGTTACATTGGAGAACCAGGCGTGACTGGAGATCAGGGATATCCTGGATTACCAGGGCCTAGAGGCCCGCAGGGATTGCGAGGAGTACCTGGTGATGAGGGTTACCCTGGAATACCGGGTGTAAATGGTACCCGCGGTCGAGACGGGATACCAGGTCGACCTGGCGCATCCGCCTCAATCCCTATAGCATTTCTTACTGGTCAAAAGGGGGAGCCAGGAAAAAAGTGAGTACTACCTCCACCTCGATGGATTTAGTCCAGCGCTTCTCTAATGCCGTTACATCAGTCTGATAAAATGTTTTCTCTATCCCCCTACGGTAAAATACTCGTCTACGGCGACAATGGCTTCACCGTTTGATGAAAATCTTTGGTCACCTAACTATTTCTTGAGAATCGGTAATGAGTGAAAGTCGCACGTGGCCAGACCTGGGGAATAGGGGGATGCGGGAACATTTTGAACCGCAATTTACGGATTTTGGCAACGCTTGGCGAATGCATAGGTGCGTTGTCGTGGTGGAATAAAACTTTCTTTTTGGCTAAATGCCTCATTTAGCCTCGCTTCTTTCGGATTTCTTCCCTAAAATTATTGTATTTCCTCTTTCCAAATGATCTACTAAAATTATCCCTCGAGCATCCCAAAAAGCAGTTACCATCACCTTGCCGGCCGACAAAACAGTTTTTGCTTTTTTCGGCGCAGACTTTCCGCTCTCACTCCACTGCTTAGATAGTTCTTTTGTTTTTGGAGTATAATAATGTATCCATGTCTCATCTACTGTCACATAACGCCGCAAAAACTGGTTGTATCACTCTTAAACAGCGCTAAACACTCCGACGAATGGTCCAATAGTAGAACAAACGCAGCAGCAAAGCCTTTTCAAGTATTACCTAAAACACTGTCTAGCTTGTCTTTAATCTGGGTTGCTGTTTTCTCTTTTAAAACGTAAAACTTTAAAACCGCAGGAATTTTCTTTGTTTCCATCGTTGAAAAAATGTACGGCAGAGAAGGTTCTAGATTCCCTCACAAAAATTCTGTCAGTTCGAATAAATTAAAATTTGGCGTTCTATTTTCGAGAAGACGATAGAATATAATGTAATAAAATTTGTTTGTCTTTTTTTTTAAGTCGTCGTTTCGGCCAGTTATCAATCGGCCTGGTATATATTTATACATTAAGATCTCTATTCTTGCAAAATTTCACAACGACAGATCCATATTAAAGTACCTACTACAGTGTGATATAAATCTTTATATTGTTATTTACTAGAGGAGAAATGGGCGAGCCAGGACGGGATGGTATAAAAGGTGAACAGGGAGATGCCATGGGTTTGGGTATCAACGCAAAAGGCGAAAAGGGGATAATGGGCCCAATGGGAATACCTGGTAAGCTACTATATTTATTATTTGGCGATTCTCATATACGGTGATATTTGTCTAGTTTTCGAGCACAAAACTTAGCACGCTGTTTCAATATTTGTAAATATAATGTATATTTAATAAAATAATATTTTTTTATCAAGTTCGAGATTTCTAACGATCAAAACATTTCAGTACTCGTAGTAGGAACCATTTTGCGTAGTATACTACAATTCATTTATCTTATATTATTTATATATTATTATCATATATTATTTATATTATGTTTATTGGAAAACATTAATATTGTCAATGGTCCCGTACTACCTTGCAACTCAAAAGATTAAATTTTATATTAAAATTCAAACCTTTTAATTGTTTTTAACCTTACAATGGTCAAGTTAAGACCCACCAAACAAAACAGTTCTTTTTTTAAAAAAGGTAGATCACGGCTAGCCTTTTCGGATGGTAGGACGGTGTTCGCGTGATGACAAGACTTGAATTTCCCGTAGCCTATGGAGGCGGCAGGAGGACTAAGGGCAGTACATCTGAAGAATTTCTTTTCGATGTTTATGGCTGTCAGTAGTCATCAAAGGGCTCCGACTGCCTCTGCAGTTTACGCTCCTAACATATAAAAATATGTCTGAAACTACTTATGTGGACCTTTTTGCTTGTTAATAATTACCTGGATAATGAATAAAAAATATTTTTTCAGGTTACAAAGGAAAACAGGGAGATGAAGGTGATAAGGGTTACGATGGTATCCCAGGACCTCGTGGAGACGAGGGTCCAGCGGGTATATCTCCGCGAGGCGAAATTGGTGCTACTGGGTTTTCTGGCGATAAAGGCGATTTGGGACCCTATGGACAACCTGGAAGTCGCGGACCCCAGGGTCCGGCTGGATTTAACGGTGCAACGGGAAGAAAAGGAGCCCGAGGAGCTCCTGGATTGGCAATTTTGTATGGGGAAAGGGGAATAGATGGAGAGCCAGGTAGTGTGGGAGACCTTGGTCTACCTGGTAATGCTGGTTATCCAGGTTTAGAAGGTCCTATTGGAGAAAAGGGGGAAACCGGACCGGCGGGTGAAGCAGGTTTACCTGGTGCATACGGAGAAACTGTAAGTACTGTATTTTTAGCAGGTTAGACATGTAAATTATAATAATAATTAAAATATTCAATTAATTTCACGACGGTTTACACTTACAGCCATACTTGCAAAGTGTTTCGGAAGTACTTAAACTGTCTATTTTCCATTTTTATGGAAGTTTTTCAATAAAAATCACAAAGTAAATATAAAAGTATGCATGATACTTGCCCAAGCGTATGGATTGCTCTAGGGCCGTAAGATACCCGGCACGGGCTGGTATTTTTGAAGTAGGTTAAAGTATTTTACGTTAACTTTATAGGATTTTTTTTTAGACATTTAATAGGCACACAAATAGGTAGGCAAACGCTTTAGAAAATATAGTTAGGTTACATTTTAAAAAACCAACAATTTTACATTCCAGGGTCGAAAAGGTATATCAGGAAATATATTAACAGGACCTCCAGGATTACCGGGAAATCCCGGTCTAGATGGCTACCCAGGCGTAATAGGTAACACAGGCTTACAAGGAATCCCTGGCATACAAGGAGACAGAGGCCCAAAGGGAACTAAAGGAGCAGCAGGACGAACTGGATCTCGCGGTTTAAGTGGTGATAGAGGCAGAACCGGTTTACCTGGAATGCCAGGCGCTATCGGTGTTCCTGGCAGTCTGGGGGAAAAGGGAGATGATGGAGACATGGGCTTATCGGGGTTGTCTGGCTCCGTGGGAAACGCCGGTCGAATAGGTTCACCAGGAGAAAAAGGTAATTCAGGTGACCAAGGAGATATGGGAATTTCTGGTACAGATGGTTGGCCTGGTAGAAAGGGTGTACAAGGTGATATAGGAATAATTGGAGAGCAAGGAGAAAAGGGCGATGATGCTCTAAGAGGAGCCAAAGGTGACGTGGGTGAAATGGGCCTTGAAGGAATACCTGGTAGAATAGGTTTCGATGGCTTAAAAGGACTAAAAGGTGATCGTGGTGATATTGGTATCAGTTATCCGGGTGCCGAAGGCATCAAAGGCGCGATAGGTTATGCGGGAAGACCAGGAGCAAGAGGATTTAAAGGAACTAAAGGTCTGGCAGGAGATTATGGAAATGATGGTATAAAGGGACAACTAGGTGAAAAGGGATACGAAGGGCAAATGGGATCACGAGGAATAAGTGGACGAGAAGGTATCAAAGGCGAGAAGGGCATTCTTGGGTTATATGGAAGACAAGGTGATAAGGGCGATATTGGTGAGGAAGGTGAACCCGGAAGAATGGGAATGCCTGGTATTCCTGGAGATGAAGGTATTATGGGATCAGAAGGCCGAAGGGGCCAACCCGGTCGAAGGGGTGAGAGAGGCGAACCTGGAATAACTATACCTCTTCCGGCAACAAAAGGGGATAAAGGAAACCCTGGTATGGAAGGTTTAGCTGGAGCAGTGGGTGAAAGAGGTGAAGAAGGATATCCTGGACTGCAAGGAATTCATGGAGATCAAGGGGAGGAAGGTTCTCAAGGAATCTTTGGAGAGGTTGGAGTTAAAGGACCAAAAGGATTTACTGGTGAATTTGGACCTCCTGGTTTACCGGGTCTCGATGGTATAAATGCTGAACAAGGTGAAATAGGAAAAAATGGAGTTGATGGATTACCAGGATGGCCCGGAAATATGGGACAAAAAGGTGCCCCTGGGGACTTTGGACTTGATGGTCCAAGAGGAGAAACCGGACCACCTGGCGTTACTTTCCAGGGTCCAAAGGGTGTTACGGGTATGAGAGGACGGCCGGGTCAACAAGGTAGTCCGGGGATTCCCGGCGGTCCCGGGCAAGACGGTCCTCCAGGTATTCCAGGTGATGGAGGAGATGTTGGAGAACCAGGGTTTGCCATAAGTCCAAAAGGTGAGAGGGGTGCTCAAGGACTGCCCGGTATAAATGGTTTGCCGGGTGAAAAAGGTGACATTGGTGATGCTGGCATTGATGGCTATCCAGGATTTCAAGGAAAAGAGGGAATGAAAGGGTTCAGAGGTGATCAAGGCTATCAGGGTTTAGTAGGGTTACCTGGATCTAAAGGAGTAAAGGGAGACAGAGGTGACTCAAACTTACCCTTAAAATCCATACAGGGACCAAGAGGGGAAATTGGTGAACCTGGGCGCGACGGCTTTCCCGGCCGGGAAGGTGCACCTGGAAACTTTGGATTCGCTGGACTACCAGGGCCTAAGGGCTATATAGGAGATTCTGGAGACTTGGGAGAGGTGGGATTAGAGGGTCAACGTGGAGCTGAAGGTGCGATTGGTATCAGAGGCTTAACTGGATATGACGGACCCCGCGGTCGTCCTGGACCTTCAGGACTACCGGCACCACCTCCACCACCACCAAAATCCAGGGGTTTTTATATTACAGTACATTCCCAAAACAGTATGACTCCAAGTTGTCCACCCAGAACTGTTCCCCTTTGGAGTGGCTTCTCTTTACTGCACATAGTAGCCAACGGCAAGGCGCACGGACAAGATTTAGGTATGTCTTATTTTATATTATTGCATAATTAGGGAGCAAGAGAGCATTCTAGAGGCTTTTGGGTAACTACCGAGGCACATAAGCATAGCCTGCAAGTACATGCATTAATTCCTTCATTGCAATCTCCCAACCGCATGAAATATGACAATCAGTGTTACGGTTGTCAGTGTACGTTATGAGAGCGAGAATTAACTTCTTGGTCTTACCTATATGTAAGGGGGCGTCCATTACGCGAAGTGTTTATAGTGCACAAGTGTGTGCGCAGTCACAAGTGCATCCCTGTTCCCTCATTCTCCTTTTGGATGGGACAGCATTCCGACACGTCCGGAGAAAAATCAGGCGCAGTCTAGTCGACGACTATCGACGGCTTACCGTGCCCTCCACGGCACAGGGTTTAAACATCGGCACCTTACTTCAGACTGTTATAAGAAATTGAAAAATCAATTATACTTTGCTGGCTTACTACTAGACTATGAGGACGAAACAAAATATGATGCCTATGTTTTAATGTAATTAAGTCCGTGGGGCCTTATTTGTTCCTAAGCGGTTGTGGCTCGTATGCAGATCCTCAATAAAGTAATAACTCGATAGCCCGGAATATGGCCATTGAGGTTCGCTGTTTACGCGCCAGTACAATTACTAATATTAGCTTTGTCGGTACTTACTATAGTTAACAACTCTAGATGTTCGTTTCCTCTTACCTTTCCTGTACCTTTTTTCTTTTTATTGACGCGGGGAAACGCATTTACGCGTCTTCACCGGCCCTGGCTAGGGCCCAGTGGTGTGTGGGACCCACGGCACTTTATAGTGGCGAATATCCACAAAAACCACCGTGAGTACCATCCGTGCCGTCTTTGGTGAGATGCCCCGGAAAAACAAAACATCAGGGCACCTCGACGGCTAGCCAACCCCCGTAGGGACTGATGCCACCTCCACAGATGGTATTGTCCCGCACCACAGGACAACCCCGCCAACTTTGGGACAGTGCAATGGAGCGAGGTTCCCATCCTCACCCCTTGCCCCGTGTGCAAAGGCGCCGCCACCTTTACTCTTTTGTACCCCCTTCTTATAAGAGGGGTACAAAGAGTGGCTCCTCCTCCTGCTCTTTAGTCCCCTCGTCTTATAAGAGGGATACAAAGAGCCGCCACCTCCTCGGTTCAATTGGCTATGCCCAAGGTGTCTCTGATCATCCCAGGCTACTGAGCCCCTGTGAGGACTGGAACCTGGTTCCAGTCCTTCTTGTACCTACTATAGGAAATATTACTCAATATGTTGTACATAATATCTTGTGGATTGTAACATCAGTAATGAAATAAAAATTACGACTTTAACAAATTAGTGATAAGAAAATATTTGTAGGTGCTGCTGGAAGTTGTCTGCAAAGGTTTTCAACTATGCCATACATGTTCTGTAACATAAACGACGTTTGTAATTTTGCCCAACGAGAAGACTACAGTTATTGGCTCTCCACGACAGAACCAATGCCACCGACGATGACTCCAATTGCAGCCCGAAGCGTCGGTCCTTATATCTCCAGGTACATTATTATAAGAAATAATTATAAAATATAATTTTGCGATCGAGGATCATTACGTATCCTTAATACTCAATTAAAGATTTAAAATACATCAATCGATTTCGTTTATATTATTTTAGTGGGGACTGTAGGGTAACCAATGAATAACATGTCAACAAATCAAGAGAATACGATACTGTTTTCCCTCTAGCTAAATATTAGGTCCACCTATTATATTGGGTTACCTACAAACCTACTTAATGTTCTTATAACATTTAGGAGTAGGTACAGGGCTTTGTTTACGGAGGAACGCGGGGGTACGCCTAAAGAAAGTTTCGAAAATATCAAAAATAGCCACAAAAACTTTAAGTATTAAAGTAATTAATATTAATTTTAGTATGTAATAGTAAAGTCAACTTTCTCAATTTATAATTATTTGTTATCGATGGAAGTAAAGTAGGTTTGATGCCAGATACGTCAACTTAGCAATGAGTTTTCGTCTCTATGATTACAAGTTTAATTATGTAATTGAGGTTATTTTACCAAAGCTGGTACTGAAAACTAGACTTTAACTATTCTTCACAATTACTAAATGTTATTTAAACTCTCTGATTATTATTCTAAGGTCTACACATTCTTAGATATAAATAGGGGTGCAGATAACATTAGAGATAATAAGGAAACGTACAAAATGCCAGCCTAAATTGCGTCCATCGAGTCGAAAGAGAAAGTAAATATGGTTCACAGTTCGTCCGTCTTTTTAGAGCATTTCTCTATACGCATTACTCGTTATTTATCACAAATACTAATCACTATTTAAGCTACCTACCTATATAATTTTAGGTCCAGTTTGTACACAACGTATCCTCTACAAAGTCAGCTGAATCTGTTTTTTTTTTAATAATGTTTATTATATATCATATATGTTAGAAACAAAAGAAATGTTACACCATAGATATAATATCCATAAAATAGGGAAGCCAGCCTGAAATGTTCCCATCAAGTCGAAAGAGAAATCAGAAAGTAAAAGAAAGTTGTTTACTGTCCGTCTCTCTTTCATCTTGTTTCATTGATTTCTGTCCGCGACATACGCATATGATATTACATAAATAAAGATAACAATGGATTCTTATCTTTATTCTCTATTAACTAATACAGACATTCGCCGTCAGAAGACTGCCTAAGGATTTCCTCCTTTTTTGTGGTTTTAGCGCTTAAATTTAAAATAAAAACATAAAAGTGTACCTAGAAAAATATGAATATGAATGTCGTCGAACCTGATCATTTCTTTAGATACCAACAATCTCACATCGCTGTCTGTTATAAATTTTTAATAATTGTCTACAGCTCTATGAGTTATAATGGCCTGTTTTAAAATATTTCAGATGTCAAGTTTGCGAAACACCGAGCAGGACCATTGCTATTCACAGTCAAAGTGAAATTGTACCGACGTGCCCCAATGACTGGGAAGAGCTCTGGATAGGATACAGTTTCTTGATGGTAATACAACACTTTTAAAAGGATGTTTTGCTTTTTTAAACGTTTGATATCTAACAGTTGTATTATTAAAATTATAGCATGCTGCTGGACCGGATGGGGCAGGACAAAGCTTAATATCGCCTGGATCTTGTCTTCGTGAATTCCGTATAAGGCCATTTATCGAATGCAACGGACTTGGTCGGTGTAATTTCTTTTCGACAACTATTTCTTACTGGCTCTCTATCATTGATGATAATAGAATGTTCCTAAAACCTGAACAAGAAACTTTAAAAGTAAACCATGTGTCCAAAATTAGCAGGTGAGTGATATATATTATTATACACTACGCATACTATGATAATAATATACCAAATACTATGTATATGTCGCAGTCAAATTGTCTAAGTCACCGTATTTCATTACAGCTAGCCATTTTCAAAAACAGGGCCGTTTGATTTCGTGTCGGGCGTACGATTTGCCGGATTGAATACGGCTGAGTAAAATTGTGCCAGATAGAAATTGTTATTGAAATAAATTTAATAAATTTAAAAAATAATTATCCGCCTCTTTGATACGTTTTAGTTCCTAACTTTAACACTCGCGGCGAGGCTTGACAGGATAACAACAATGGCGTGGATTGTAGAATACAGAGAAATAAGAAAGCTATGCTCAGATAGATAAACCTTCGAAGGTTTATGCGGGGAGCGTAGCGTTATGGTTAGGTTATTATTTATTTGCACGCAAAACACTCGGCCTAATTTTATACTTGCATCGATCACTATCACTGCCTAAAATCAAGAGATTTAACAAGGCTAAACGTCAGCCGCCATTGTTGGCCGACCATGTAATAAAACGGCAGTGTATCTGAAAATGGCTAGCCGTAATGTTATACGGCGATTTGTACAATACGACTACGACATATACATTATATAGGAGTAAGTGTTATAAGTGTAAGAGTAAGAGTTATAAGTAAGTTAAGTGTAAGTTTTGAGTACTCAACAAAATTAATTCAATAGATGAAGTAGTAGGGTAGGTAAGTATGTAGATTTTTGTTCCAAAGATCGGGTAGATGTTAAAATGAAATAAAAAAGCTGTGACCAGGACATGTGACTCCACAGATGTATTCAAAT
>JAFELO010001010.1:219002-239549 GCA_017140195.1 Eumaeus atala | reverse complement strand
AGTGTACACTTGCCTCGGTGTTCACCGGAATAGAGTAATGAGGAAATAGAGACTGCACCTATGTCTGCGTACACATTTGTGCATTTTGTTGTATCCATTCATAGACAGCTGAACTCTTGTTGGCCGAAAGTTGGCCGCTGAAGCCGATTTATCTAGGAGGACTTAATTTCATATCTATTTATTATTTATATTATCTCATTATATAGATAAGGCCTAGGCTACTTACATATAGATGTAAGTAGCCTATGTGACTTCATACCGTCGAATTTCCCGATACAGGGTATCCCAAAAGTCAACGATGAGCCAAAAGCTTATAATAGACCAAGTGTAAGTGAGTGTCGAAGAAATACTTTAAAAGATGTATCCAGAGTACTTTTCAAATTATTGGTATTAAAAAACTGTTGAGTAACTCTTGGATTTTCCTAATATTTTAGGGTTAAATCCTGAATAAACCTTCCTGTCTAATTTCATACTTATATCCATCACTATCATTGTGAAAAATCAAGATATTCGATGAGGCTAAACGCCAGCCGCCATATTTAAGAACGTCTCGCATGACAATCCGGCTAATCGTAACCCCGCCACAAAACAAAACGGCACTGTTTCTGGAAACAACTTGACTGGCCGTAAAATAATACGGCGATTAGTAAAATACGACTACGACATATATATAACTTGCACAATTTACAGTTAGGTAAAATGTTATAGGAGGGAAATAATAAAATATATAATGAACATATAACTTTGTCGTTAAAATATTTTTGTCTATTAATTAATTTAAAAAGTGCTTGAGATAGAACAGTATCCAATAAGCACATTAGATTAATATTCCTCTATATTTAAATACATGTAATTATTGCAGGTGTGCTGTATGTATGAAGAGGCAGCCGTCGCCCATTGGTATATCGCGTCCCAGTAGCGCTGTAGAATTCGTTCCCAACGCGCAACGCAGAACACCCATAAGAAGGCTCCGCCCACTCTACCCGCGACAGAATCGTGGAAGGCGCCGTTACCATATATCATGAGCAATAAAATAAATTATTAAGTACCGAATATTTCAATACAATTAATTCATTATTATTACTACCCACATGCTTATTTTATCATAAAATAAAATGATTGAAGAACTAGTCGATGGGGCGGTTTTTCCTATGGATGAATTTTCTTCTGGATTCTCGAAATGAAAAGAAAACGATGTCGTCTTTACGAATAAAAGTGTAAACACACAACTATTCTCTTTCTAAATGTTAATATTGTTTAGTAAATTATGTTAAAATTATTTGCTATCGTTTTAGATGAGAATTATCAAAATCAAAAGTACTCTCATACACAATCGATAGTCAAAATAACAAGTAATGGAATTTTTATACTTGAATTGTTAGCTACACCAATCACTGCCATGTGTGTGTGTGTGTGTATGTCAAAAACATACTTGCTTCTTAGTAAACATACATAATACCTACTTACCTAAATATTTTAAGTATTTCTTACCTAAGTACCTAGATATTCGAGATTTTATCTACTGTTTATATCAGGTATAAACGCTGTGTAAGTTTGTAAATAATATAATTTTGTAGAAGAATAAACTATATATAAATATATGATTGTTTCACTGTGAATACATAATGCTTACCTATCTGGTGTTCAAACGTAACATCTGTAGGTAATAGGCTAGGAACTACCTTTACCTTTACTACTAATAGGTAAGTACCAATTCAATAAAATACCGCCATATAATAGAAAATTAAGCGCTGTTTTATTTAAATGGCTACAATTATAAAGCACCTTTTCTTTGTTTTTTGTTGACGCACTTGAGCGCCTACACCGGCCCTGGGTGGCGTCTAGTAGTGTTTTGGGCTCGCGGCACATCATAGTGTCTATCCACAAAAACCACCGCAAGTGCCATGTGTATCGCTTTTGACTTTGTACCCCGGAACAACAAATCATCGGGGCATGGATCAAAATTGTCCCATAGTTTATTTTCTTCATTCCATTTCATTAGTCCGCATGATAAACGTCGAGCTAATTTCTGTTTATTTTTTACAAAAAAGAAATCGAAGCCTTTCTACGACTACCGACGCTCATGAACACCAGCATAATTACTATGTAAATGCGTTTCCTCTTTTAACCTCCCCGAAATGGGCCACAGTTTATGGAAATACATGCCTAATCAAAATAATATGTATGTCTCGCTAACGTACTCTTTACAAGAAAGATTGGAATCGATAATTACAACTAAATTCCTTACTGAATCTGAGACTGCGATTATGGTCTAAAGTAATAGGTGTTTTGATTTCAAGTCGACTATGAATACGTGTGCTGACTATAATCAACGCTTTTGTCTTTAGTGGATTTATAAGTGATACCAGAAGTCTTAGCCCATTCGACAATTCCACATAGATCTTCATTGATATAGGGAATAGCTGACATTGCATCGGATACTAAAATGAATATAAAATTTTAGATCGTCGGCGTAAAGATAATATTTAAATGACATAACTTTAGTATTGAGTTAATAAACACTGAAAAGAGAAGAGGAGAAAACACACCAACTTGTGGAACTCCGGTATTGAGACTGCTCCAGTTTCAGTAAGACACATTTAACCTGTACACGTTGGGAGCGATCTCGAGATTAAACCAGGATAGAGCAATTATTTTTTTCATTTCATCGCAAGATGTTGGGTATGACTAGTTGTGCTTGAAAATGATTAAATTAATTATACCGTTCACCAGGTGGGAAGACGATCTCCGTGCAGTAACCGGTCCGGGATGGATGTAAGTAGCACGAGATCGGTGGTCTTGGCGTTCATTGAAAGAGGTCTATGTCCAGCACTGGACCGATAACAGCTGATAATGATGATGATGATGAAAGCAGATAAGGAAATGTTAAAAGATTTTGGAGATTTTCCAAATCAATGGGTATATGTAAGTCTCCCAATCTATTTCTACCGCTTTTGTTACCCGTTCCTATCTTCAGACATCTGTTGTTCTCAGTGTACTGCAGAGAATGAGGCCTATGTCTAGCAGTGGATCGATAAGGGCTGGTAATGATGACGATGAGGTTTCGTTGAATAGGTAATTTAAAATCATTGAGGTTTTTAAATCACAGTTTAGATTAAATTAACGGTTGAAGCCAAGGAAAGGGATTGGCGGTTAATCTGGATGTAGCGAAGGCCTTTGATCGGGTTTGGCACAAAACGCTCCTTTTAAAGCTTTCTTCAAACAGACTTCCCGGGAGATTATACGATTGGATAGCTTATTGACAAATCGCAGCAACAAGGTCCTGGTTGACGGTGCATACTTCACCCTTAAATCTG
Organism: Eumaeus atala; assembly: GCA_017140195.1. NCBI lineage: Eukaryota > Metazoa > Arthropoda > Insecta > Lepidoptera > Lycaenidae > Eumaeus > Eumaeus atala. Next base: position 236,232 of record JAFELO010001010.1, on the reverse strand, counting down.
TAAACGCTGGCTCTCCCCAAGGCTGTGTTCTGTCTCCTACGCTCTTTCTTATGCATACCAATTGTCACCTTACTGTTACGGAGATGATAGCACTGGGGATGCTTTACGAAATACGTCAACGTGTATCGGAATAAACTTGTGTCTGAAGTAGAGGATTTTTTATTCAGTCTTTCAAGACTGAATAAAAAATCCTCTGTTTTGTCTCTATAATTAGACTAAATTTAGTCCAATTTAACCTCCATATGACACAAGTTTTTGGCTACAAAGACAATTGCCGTATTTTGTTTTTGGGAGTCTTCCGAGGAATTGTGCGGCTTAATACCATCAGCAAAATTACATAAATGCCTCCCTCAGAATTTCCGATCCGATACGACTTAGGGGTCTTAAGAAAAGAGCTTTACCTATTCCTTAGGCTGATTTTTGTCTCACGCCGACGAGACGCGCACCGTCAGCGCTGATGGCCGAGATATATGAACTTTTAGGAAGCGTTTTTTGATGACGCGTAGCTATCAGCGCGCACGGTGGTCAGCGCTGATAGCTACGCATCCGTACGCGCCGCGCGTCGGCCCCGCGCAGCTGTCGGCGCCGACGATCGCACGAGTGCCTCTGCGTTCAGTGAGCGTTTTAGTGTCAAGCGGAGTCATGGCGAATCGCGAAGTGTTATGTTTAATTACTAATAATATGTCATTTATGTTATTTTTTGTCTTACCTATAATATGAAACATAGCAAGAATAAATACCTATGTTTTTTCTTACCTTAAAGTCACCATTAGTCGTTCAATCGGTGGTATAGGCACGATTCGTAAGCTGCAATGGACCAGTTCATCCTGTGTCTTTGCCAGAAGTTCGTCAAAAGTTCTAGTTGACATTCGAAAGTAATTAAAGAATTTACTTTCGTCGGCCCTCAAGTGCCATATAACAAGACAAAGTCTCCTGCAACGGCTCTCTGCTCAGTCAATGGATGAACATGGAGTCTTCGTCGTCGCCGGTTTTTATTTTTTTGGGATACATAGTACAAAGCAGCAATAATTAATACACTCCGCATTTTGTCGTCGTCTGTACGATAAAGCGGTCAGTACAATACTAAAACGAGCCACGCTGAGCCTCAGCGCTGACAAACAACGCGCTGAGCTATGAGCGCTGACGGTGAGCGTGAGACTAAAAATTAGCCTTAAAGGCCAGCTACGCGTCTGCAATACGCCTAGCCGTGCAAATGTCTATGGGCGGTGGTAGTTGGGTAGCCAACTGCTCGTTAGCTCCCTATCTTATAAAGAATACTAATTATTAAAATACACCCTGTTGCTTAATAGAATAACAATATGATTAGAAGTAGCGTCAGAAATAAAGGTGGAATAGAGCATCTTTATCATCACCTTTTAATGCTTCGCATTAAGAATTATGCAATATCACAGGTTGATGGCGCTAATATATAATCTTACCTCCGCTTAGCTACCCCTCCCTAGGGCTAAGACTCGTAGGACAAGTGTGCTTCATGTGCTTTTGAATTTACCATACATTTCCAATTTTCAATATCAAATAGTTGTGTTTATCCCTATTTTTCTTGAAAAGTGAAATGAAAAAAGAATCACCGTGTGACAAGCCACTTACGCAAATAGGTCCATCACCCAACCAGAAGGTAAGATCCTTTCTTTAAATCATTCCCTCTGTTGGGTTTCCAGTGCCTCACCAACCACACGACAGCACATGTCACTCTCATCACTTCACGCTTCACAGTTACTTCCACTGTCTTGTCGGTACCATTCGACAGCAATGCAGCAGTGGTACCTTAATATATAAATTTCCACAGCTACTGCATCTTCTACTTTCTAAAATTAGGCTAAATAAAAAAATACATTTCATGTTCGTGATCATTTTATTAAAACTGCAGGGGCACCTACAAGTAGCTCTACGTCAAACAAATGACTAGGTAGTGCGTATCGGCGATCACCTACGCACTAGTCGATAGTTCTGTTTACAGTATCTGAGTGCGTCAGTTTATGATCATCTAGCATCGGTCTCGACTCGTATGTACAAATTGTAACACCATGTTTATGTCCAGGGGTCCATTCGCCTTTTAAACCAATATAATAAATTTTCGTATTTTCTGCTCCAAAATTACTAGGAAAATGTATTGTTAAATGAGAAACCGAGGAGAATGTGACAATCCTGAAAAAAATACTTTCTTTAACATTTGTTGATCAGTCTTAAGTTTACGCGAATGTTAGTCACTACAATAAAAATACTTTTACGGATTCTATCGCGGTTTATTTAATTATTTATGTAGCCCGACGTTTCAGAAGCGAACCCGACGAAACATCGGGCTACATAAATAACTAAATAAACCGCGATAAAATCCAGAAAAGTAGTTTTATTTTAATATTTGTGTCAAACTTACAGCGCCTAACACCGCAATGCCGGTTTTTCGGCGGTCCCCATAACATTCTTCCAAATTTTCATTACAATGTGATCAGTGGTTCCTGAACTGCATAGCAGAACTATTGACGGTTAGATAGTAGTGATAACAATTCAAAAGTTGTGTGAATAGTTAGTTTGTACATTTTAGCTCAGCGTAAGACGCTTTACCGCGCTCACATCGCTTATGTCTTTGCCCTTATTACAATAAAAAAAAAAATGGTATGATTGCTCTAGGATGTTGAAGGATGGATGCTGAAACTTTTCGGCAGGACTTGCCGACACATTAGGTAAGCGCACCGATATTTTTGAGTCCGACCTTACTTGTGCAAGTCCACGTGGTATTAATCTTATAGGTATTTTAAATATATTATATTAGAAGAGTCTTTCCGTAAAATCTTTACGACGATTTCGTAAAGATTTTATCAACATAAACCATATTTTTGCCATAAAACAAATCTTTGAAAAGTACAATGAATAAGGAAAAACTTACTACTTGCATTTGTTGACTACAACAAGGCTTTTGATAAGCATAGGTACATATGGGACGCTCCAAATTCTCGAGCGGTACACCCAAAATACATAAGATTCACTCAAAAATATTTTCAAGGATTCAACAGCGAAAATTCAAATGGAAAAAACATGCACAGAGTTTATAATAAGAAAAGGAGAAGGAGACGTCGAGGTGATCCTTTATCACCAAAGTTATTTTCATCAGTATTAGAACATATGTTAGGTCCTTACACATGAAATTGGCGTTTTGTATGGGAGGAACAAAAAGTCGAATATTTTTTAATATAATATATTTTTTCCTCTTCCACAATAGCGTTCAACTCTACATTATCAACTTGGGTCTCAGGCCGTCCACGGGGCTTGTAGATTTATATTACAAGTTCTCATTGAAAAAAGTGGAAAAAAAGAGTGAAGCAAGCAGAAAAAAGAAATGAAAGACGGTCGTGGAAGCACAAATGCATGAGTAAATATAGCTATACAAATTTGAATTTGGAATTCCTTACCAAAGAGAAGAAATTCGTGATTAAAGTGGCCAGTACGAAAAACGTCAATTTCATATGTAAGGATCTAATATTTAGATCAATGGGTTGGGATACATATCGGATAAATATAAATGAAGAAAACCCTAGATTCGCAGAGGGTTGGGATACGTATCGAATAAATATAAATGGAGAAAACCCTAGATTCGCAGATGACCTGATTCTATTAAGCGAAAATTACGAAGCTGAAAGGAAATAATGATCATGCAACTAGAATGCGAAAGCACAATTGTAGGTTTGAGCATGTATATAGAAAAAACAAAATGTAATGAAGGCAACAATTTTTTTTAACTTCAGACAAATTGAGTACATTAACTAGTACATATATCTAGGACAAATCATTCCTCCAGTTAATCAAATGTAGAAGGAAATTGACACCAGAATCAACAGTGCTTGGAAGAGATTTTGTTAGAATCCATGTATACCGAGGAAAGATAAGACTAAAATATTGAACAACTGCATACTGCCACGTTTAACCTATGGTTCTCAAACTTGGGCCGTAAGAAACAAACAGAAAACATCACTTATGCTCTGTCAGAATAAAATGGAACGGAGTATGTTAAATATTAATTTAAAAGATAAAATCTAAATAAAGGTATAGATGTAACATATAACGATGTGGTATCCCTGAGATGGAAAAAGAAAGAAAGGACGCAAGGGATTAAGATGGGAGGATGAAAAAGAAAACATGCAGGAACAAGATGGAGAGGAAAAGCCACAGATAGGAAAGTATGGAAAACCCTAGGGGAGACCTTTGCCGAAGGGCAATCTGATACGGAAAACGTTACCGATGTCGACAATTTTAAAGTAGTAAGTTGAAATAGTAGTAGGTTAGAATAATAATCACACAAATTCATCATCATCATCATTATCAGTCCATAGCGGTCTACTGCTGGACATAGGCCTACAAAGTCCTGCCTTTCAAATACAAATTAATGAATAATTATTCATGTTAATTATTTTAATAATGAAGCTGCAATAACAAATAAATAATTAATGAATGCTTAAAGAAAATATTTTTAACAATTATACAATTGTTAAAAGACATTTAATTTGATGTGATAATAAAAGACACTGAAATAACACCGGTGTTTGAATGTTGACTAAAAATATTTCTGCTTATCTCAATATATTTACAACACTCATTCATTCAATATCTCAATATGCTCAAAAGTTTTTCACCGCAAAAAAACACCGCATGTAGTTCACTCCAGTACACTTGGGCTCGAAAATATTGGCATTTACCTCATGTCAGCTAGTTTCACCAAAATGCATATAGCTACGTAGAAAATAGACGAATGAATGCAAAATATGTACAATTGAATGACTGTATTTTTGTCAAATACTATAAAAATATCGACAAATAGCAATTACTTGCCAACAACTTCCCCGGACGCTTCTTTCGTGACCACTGAAATCGCTACTAACAAGTCTAGGCCAACTTCTAATGAAAGCTTGGACAGTGATCGCGTTGTGGTCAATATTAAATGTATATTCGAACCAAGTCGCTCACAAAAAACGGAATTACATGGAAGCAAATTGGGAGGAATATAATAAAGAGTCAAAAGTAGTGTTTGACGTCCCAGTGCCTCTTGGTGTGCAATCTGCGTATAATTTATTTGTGGAAAATATATATAACTTGGCCGAGAAATACATTCCTTGGACCAAAAGCTGTGATGACCCTACTTCTAAATTTCGCCCTAGACATTACTGGAACAAAGAAATATCTTAAGCCCTGGCTGAAAGGCGCTTCGCTGTAGCTAAAGTGCGATGCAACCCTACTCCTGATAATCTGGTAAGCTGGCAGACAAAGATGTATCATGCCAACCAGTTGATAAGAAGTGCCACTTACAAATCTATGAAAGACTTCTGCACCAGCATCGGTCATGAAACATCGGCGTCTGTGATGTGGATAAAGATGAGACGGATGAAGGGAGGCGGTGGCAGCAGGGCTGGCGTAGACCCTTTTAAATCCGAAGATCTACTCCGTTCACTAACTCAGGATAGCGTTGCGGAGCCTGAGCCGAAATTTACTTCTGCACCTTCAATTTTAGAAATCCCCATAACACTAGCTGAACGAAAAAATTGTTTTAAAAAAAACGTACAGCACCAGGAATTGATCTTATTTCGTATTCTATGATTTACAATCTTTCGATCAAAGCATAAACAATGTTGTTAAAAAAAAATCTAATATTACAGACTGGTACTGTTCCTAATCAATGGAGAGACTGCCCTCATCATTGCGCCCGATCTCACTCATGTCTTGCCCGTGTAAGATTTTACATTTTAGTGTCATGAAAAGGTTAGACTGGTTTGTGGAAAGTCGGGGTCTCCTTTCTGGCTCATCTACGGTATTTAGATACTCTCAAACTTGTTTGGATAAACTAGCCACTTTTACATCTGATATACAATTAGGATTTAGTAAAAGTTCAACCATTTCATACTTTATCGCCATTGATAATGCATATAACAATGTTAACATTCGGTCTTTAATTAATATATTGCAATGTATTGGTACAGGCGACAGAATATGTAAATAATACCTTTGGATTTTTTTATCGGATAGAAGGTGTAGAATATTTCTAAACTATGGGGGTGTCCCTTTAATAAGACTTTTTGGGGATTAGCTCTAGGTGACCCTATATCCCCTCTTCTATCTAATATTGCTACCATGGAGCAATATTAAATAGCAATAATATCAACAATGGTTGTATCTCCCAGTATGCTGACGAATTCATTTTGTATAAAACAGTAGAAAATGGTCGCATATTGGATACAGTTACTCTCCTTAAATCTGCTATTGGATCTATGGTTTTATTATTAGAAAAATTGGCTTATGTATATGTAAATCTAAAACGAATGTATGTATATTTAAACGTTCTAGAAATAATGTGAATTTTAATTTAAATTTGAACTGTTTTTGATAATAATGTGAATTTTAAGTTAAAAAATGAACATCATCACACCACACTACCCACCACACCTGCAGGCCGGTCGCAACCACCACCATCAGTGGGTTGCCCCATCACCGAGGGGATAGCTGCCCCTCGTAAACAGACCCGGGTCATGAGGTTCGCCTCGAAACCCGCAACCCTCGCAGCCCCCCCCCCCAGGCCAATGAAAAGTGGAGACCCACGGAGGGACGGACATGTTCCAACAGATAAATTTTATCATAACATGGATATTAACCCTCACCACTTTGTGAAGAGTGTCATAGGTTTGAAGACATACTGCATATTTTGTTAAAATGTGTCAGGAATGGAGATCTGAGAAGTAGAATGCTGGGGGAGTCTCTTCCTGTAAGTGTTGGCAAGGTCAACTGGTGGCTAGCAGCGGGGCCACTTACAAGCAGAGCTCTTAAATTGTACAGCTTTGTTGACAAATCCCTTCATTAATGGAATGTGATAGCATCCATGAGGCTGACATGTGACATGACAGGTGAACACCTGAGGGGAACATGTCAGCCTCATCAAATATTTAAAAACAAAAAAATTATTACTTTGGTGTGTACTCTAAAATTCCGTCCGTATCTTTCTGCAATTCAAATGTTTGATCGGGGTCCATAGAAATGTCATCAAATGTCATATTTGGTTTGTTCTTGAATCTGAAAATAATTTAAAAGAACTTTTAACTTCAGTTTAAGTAATAGATTACTATTTGCTAATAATCCTACTAATATTATAAATTCCTAAGCTAGCGACCATGGGTGTATGATTGTTACATTTGCACCCAAAACTACTGAACGTATTTGGTTGAAATTTGGCACAGATATATGTGTCAATCTGGAAAAAATTGAAATAATATTTACAATAATAACTTTAATAAGTATTTTGTGAATGTATGAATAAATGTCCCCTGTATTAAAAATGTCCTGTATTATAAAAATAACAAACATATCAAATCAATAGATTTTATGTTTATATTTTTTGTCGTAAATAAATAAGTTAATAAGGAGATATTTCATGTTATTTAGATTTTATTTACATGTAAACCTATTGTAATATACTGCATACTTTTGAATCAGTAGAATGACATTAAAAATATTATAGAACATATACATCCACTAGCATCATCCTGCGTAACTCCAGTCCAATTAGTCATAGTGTCGTGGTATAATTCGACCCAGTAGTTTATGGGGTTAGCATGTTCAAACAAACTCTTCAGGTGTATATTACTAGTACAGTTTTACAGATGATTTATTCATTCTTTTAACATAGTGATACTAGAATTAACATTTTAGAGTTAACATAACTCCACTGAGCTGAAATATTTCCAATTTAAAAGTAAAAATCCACCACTGGTCATTAAATTGTAATAAATTAATTAGTATTTTCTTCAGACATACACATTGGACATTTGTCCTATCAAATGCACTTTTACAGTGTGTTAGTAACTAGGAATGTTATGCTCATAATTATTTATTTTGTAGGTGTTTAGAAAGATATATATTCCACATGATATTTTTTATACAATCTAAATGTGTGCATTAATAGGCTTTTACTTGTGGATTTATTCGCATAAAACTGTTCCAGATGAACGACTTATCTCTTCCAGGCTGAAAAGTAGTGTGTTATTCCTGATTATAGTATATTAAAAAAGGAATAAACATATATCACACAATATTTTGCATTTATAACAATGTTAAGATGACTTCAGTTATAAATATGAAATGACCCGAATTAGGCCAGCACAACTGGGAAGGCAATTTTCTTTATTTCTTTTTTTGCAAGACAAACCATTGGAGCCCTTTAATGGCTACCAATGCCCATGGAGATTCGCATGATAGTTACGCACACGCGTTGACCCCCCCCCCCCCACACACACACACAACAATGGGCCACCGGCTTCTCACTTGCCGCACACACGAAACACGACAGTGATGCTGTCACTTTACGCCTGTGTCAAGTGAGAGAGAGGTGTGCATAGAAGAATATGAATACATAACTGCAAGAAATAAAACTAAAAGAAAAAAAATACAAATTAGATTATGTGACACAAATTGGTTCCAACTCAGTAAGTTGCTGTAGTTTAACAGCAACAGTCTCCATTGGAGCCACTTGGTGATATCACAAAACAAATACACAATACAGCAACACTAATGTGAGACATACACATACTATGACAGTTAATTCAAGAAAAAAATTATAAGAGTAAGCACACATTAAATATATTTTTGTAATTTGCACACTAGATATTAACTAAAACAGCTATGCACACTAGATACTAACTCATAGGATGTGGTGTCATGCACCATGCATGGCACTACCTCCTCATATGCAGCATGACCCTACCTCTTCTCTCTTCTTCACATGTTACCACCATAAATGACAGCTATGCTATCATGTTTTCTGCAGTTTTGAGTAGCTAGTAGCCCAATGGAGAGAGGAGGAAAGGCCGACAATAATGTGGATGTTTATGGGCATTAGAAATATTCAAAATTGCATGTTTGCCTCCCTATACTACAAAAACAACAAAAAACACTGACCAACTACTCCTAGTACATTATAGTAATAAAAATAAATTAATCAATTTACTTCAGATCACTAATAATAATGAATCACACATGAATTAGTACCACTAATTATAATGAATCCTACATTAATTTGTGCCAGTAATAATAATAACTTATGGAGTACTTTTAGTATATAATATCAATTAATGCAATTATTATTATCAGTACAATAAGTAACATTTCAAATTACATAAAATTACAGTGTGACACAGTGATAATATCAGCAATCCATTACATGTAAATAATAATGTTCCTAAATCAAAACTTACAGCCTCATTTTTGCTGGGTGACAGTCTGTATCTTCTGAAGCTATTTTAATACCTTTGAGTTTTACATTTCCTGTAAATGGTATGTTAAAAAGTAGCTCTTCATCAGCATCACTCTCAACGTACTAAAATATTAAAGTCAACATTGAATTAAATGTTATAGTTGCAAAATGAATAAACGTTTAAAAATAATACTGTTTCTATACAATACATAATATTTTTATACATTATATGTTATAAACAACAATAATACCAAGTCAACTATTTTTACTAAAAAACTTTTGTCTACATATATTGCTATAACTAAATTCGAGCTACTTACATTTGTTTTATCTAATCTTTTATCCCAAGATTTAAAAACTGTTTTCCCTGAGCCATCAACACTTTCATTTAAACATTGTAAATTTGCTTTATCAATTTTTTCGTACAAATTATACTGTAGACCTAATTCATCGGAGCTTCCATGGTCACAATCATGTCCACGACAATGACTATGAGACATGTTTGGAATAAAAAAAGGCACATGAACTTTCTGTTTTTGCACTAAAGTTCTTTTTCTCAAAAGCTTTTTCTTATCAATTTGTTAAATATATTTTCTACTTTGTATTGTTTGACAACTAAACATTCCAGTCTATATGTATTATTTATGACTGAAATAATTGAATAGGTACTTCTCAACCAAAATCGTCATTCGTTGTTTTGTTTTTTGTAAGGTTCGTCCGCACGGACAGGCTAAGGTCGAATGACCATGCCGCCTCGGCTTGAGTAGTTCATTTTTCGTTGTTGTTTTATAAAGCCATCTTTTTTCCCTCCCTCATCGCACATTCATGTTAGCTGCGTTTAGTGTTAAGCCGTGATGTATCAAGGCAATGACACCAAATGTCATGTTTGAGCTGTTTCTACTCAACATTTCAATCGCCTTAAATGTACCGCCGTCCTTCCGAATGCCTCGCCTCATTTGAAGTGGGACATTGTACTGTCTCGGTACAAAAATGGGACACCTCTTACAGACTCTTCTCACAACGTGTCCTACAAAATAGTAGCTGCGTACTAAAAATCTCTGCCAGGATACTGTACAGTAGTCCTCTCATTGGTCACACAGTAGTGTTAAGTATTTGTGCATCAAAATGCAAAGACAAAATGATCTCGTAAGACAAATCTTACGAGATCATTTTACACTGGATAAGCTTAGGTCATTTAATACAGTTCCTCTCTGACGAGAAATAAGATCAACGTATGAACTGCGTTTGTAAAAACGATTTAAAAGCCGATTACAAAATGAGGTACATCGTATAACATCGAAAGGATGTTAAAAAGTGCTCCGACAAAAATGCCATTTTGCGCAGCTTCATTTAACAAAAATAGGTCACATAGATCAATAGGTAAAAATAATCTTCTTTAAAATGCAATAACTTTTTTTTTGTGAACATTTTTCTATTTTATTATCTTTGTTTTTTATTTAAGTGTAATTGTTAAAACATTGATAGAATGTTTTGTAGTATCGATTATATGGAAACAATGATCCAATCATTTTTTGCAGCTTAAAATAAGTTTTATTGAAGCTCGCTTGATAATATAGCCAATTTTATCAGTCACCCCTTTTAAGTATGGTAATATAGCTCGACAGTGGCTGGTTTCACTCGGCTTCTGTGGAGCAGACGGGGAACCCAAAGATTGTAGTCCCGCAGAACTTGCTTGACATGTTGAGTTCGGTGTCCAGGTGTTGCTTGTCACAGATGCCTCGTGTTCTCTGAAACAAAGATTTACCCACGGTAGACAACTGTGTTCGATGGTGATGAGAATTGCCGTTTAGATACCGATCAGTATGGGTATGTTTTTTATATATTGTATGACGCCAAAGAAGATTAGTCATTTCTTACTATGAATGATGAAATGCCATATCCCTCTGCAAGATGCAAGAGTGTACAAGCTTCATTGTGACTGTGGACTTTTTTTTATAGGGCAAACTAAAAGATCTATAAAAACTCTCGTTAAAGAACATATAGCCGATATGAAACAGCAACGTGTTACAAAATCTGCGGAGTGTGAGCATGCTGAATTTGGCCCCTGCCATTACATTTCATTTGATAAAGCGCAAATCCTCACTAGGGAATACCGATTCCCTCCAAGGATGATCCGTGAGGCTATTGAAATTAAAAACCATCCAAATTCCAATAGAGAAGATGGCAGGGTTCTTCCCTCTGACAAACCCCCCAAAACAGCAAAATATAATAAGTACTGTTTGCGTTAATCGGAACAACTAAAATTATAATTCTTCGGCTATTTTTAAAAACTTGGTACTTCAGGACATCTGTCATCTCAGTCCACCCGTGACCATGATTGCTGTAAAGCTTCTGAAACGTCGGGCAACATAACTAATTAAATAAGCCACGATAAAATCCGTAAAAGTAGTTTTATTGTAATGACTAACATTCGCGTAAACTTAAGACATCAATACACCAAAACATTACTTTACCCTGTCAGTCAATCAAAAATGTAATAATTAGAAATAATTCAGGCGTGCTTGTTTAAATTAAACTCAGGAAACTATTGTAAGAAAATATTTTTTCATCGATATCACTAAAATAATGATCTGTCTTCACTCAAAATTAGGTAAAAAACATGTTTATAATGAATTGTCATATTTTTAGCGCATTTTGAGTGAAAAATTAGTTTAAAAATATGACAATTCAAAGACAGAAATGTAGGTCTAACATATATTCGAATATAAGGTACATGTAACAAAGGTGAGAGTTGCAAATTTAAAAAAAAGTTGTATTGTGGGGAGTACACATACATCGCCAATTTCTTGTTTTCAAATTCGAATTTATTAACCCAGATTTTAAGGATCTAAATGGAACATGTTAAATGAGATGAAATTGAAAAGTGAAGTAAGTCAATCTTGTGCTATAGAGCTTTCTGCTTTTGTAATAAGGATGAAAATTGTTTGGGGTTGAAAGAGCTTGTTACAAAAATGAGTTGATTATCATTTTCATAATCGATACTACGGAGCATTCCATCATTGTTTTAGCAATTACATTTAAGTAAAAAACAAAGGTAACAAAATAGACGATTATTCAGTAATTAAACGTTATTTCATTTCCTAGAAGGCTGGATGTGTTTGATCTCTTTTTGTAAGTCTCAAATAGTTTTTTTAAACGCATTAGATAATTTGACCAAGGCCAATTCAAAGATCTGCCTCAAAAGTTCTTTAACCGCGTCCGATGTCACAAAAACAAATTAATCGCTAGTGCGGCGGAACGTTCCGGCCTTACTAGCCGAATCTCGATACCGTCGGCCGAAGCACGTATGGCATGACACCGACGGCGCGATCGCGATAGCAGTAGCTAACTCCGTCCAAAATGACACACACAATTACCAAGGCACCCGCAGTAAAAAGCCAATAGTGACAGCTAACGGATAGCAATTTTTAGTCTTCACAACCTGAGCCCAACATACCCTTCGGGATGCCTTGGATCGGCTGGATGGTGCGTAAATGCATTTTTCGAGAGCGAATCATACCCACCATCAGAAGGAGGGAGGAGGCCGGCCTCCTTAGCCAAACAATAAAAGAGTTCAGTTACTCTTATCCACATTTCCGTGGCACGAACTGCTTTGTGGGCATGCTGCCCCACTAGTGTGGACAGTTGGACTGCCCCCTCTTTTGATCCAAAATAATTACTACATAGTACGCCCAGAATCAACCCGGTGATTTTCTTTCCATCTACGGGAAAAGTCGGGGGTCTTCTTTCATCTTCCTAAAGTAGAAGACACAAGGGTCTTTGCTAGTCCGATATATCATGATATATATTATCCCTATGGCCATTCATACATCACCGGTTTTCTACTACAATAACTTAGTATTCAGGATGTCAGTGGGTGTTACAATAGATATGAAAATTTTTGAAACACGCTTCAGAACTACTTGAAGGTATGGCCATAGAGCAGCTACAGCAGCAATGGGTCTTCTTCTCGTGCTTGCCAGGGATTACGGGCACCAATGCGTACCTCTTCACTCGAGTCTGTTGGCGAGGTTACAACTATTTCTTCGGTAGTGGGAGTCCGCTCAAGTACTGATTGGGCGCACAAACATTAGTCGTTAAACATACGAGGGCAAAAAAACGAATGTTACTAGTGATGCGAAATATAGAAATTCCTTGTCTACAATATACTATTATAATTATGGTGTTCAAAAAGTACTTACTTACTAGAGATCTGCTTTAAATAACATATTTTAATTTTAATGCAAGTTCTATTTATTTTTGTTCTCCAGAATAAATAGGTTAAAACGCATAGAACTTAATAACCATCGTCTGTTTCTCATTAGGAAACAGTCCTCAAAATATCTTGAGAAAACTACAGCATAAGAGAAAGGAAACACGTTCCGTTTTTGCTAGCAATTATCCAATTTTCTTTTATATTGTGGTCTTTTAGATACCTATGTAACATTAAAAACAATTTTCATTTAATGATCTTGTGTAGTGAAAAAAAATAATTATGGACGTATATATGTCGCAGTCGGATTCTCCAAATATCCGTATTTAATTGCGGATAGCCATTTTCAAAAGCAGGGCCGTTTTACTTTGTGGCAGTCCAATGATTAGCTGGATGAAATACTGCTGAGTGAAATTGCACCAGAAGGAGTACACAGTTATACGATGTTAAATAAAGCTATCATTATTGAAATAAAGTGAATCATTAATCATTATTCACATGTTACTCGGTGTGGTTACTGGATGCCGGATATTATGTTCCGGCAGTATGCCGTGCGTAAAGCACTTCTTTCCCTGGACATTCATAAGTCGAGTGGGCCCGATGGCATTGCTCCGGTTGTGCTGCGAAAATGTGCATCGGAGTTCGCTCCGGTATTTACAAGCCTTTTCCGATTCTCCTACTCTGTTGGCGTAGTCCCCAGCTCTTGAAAGACAGCTTTAGTGCACCTAATCCCTAAAAAAGGTGACCGTTCCGACCCACCCAACTACTGACCTATTGCGATAACCCCTTTGTTTTCCAAAAGTATGGAATCGCTGTTGATAATACGGCCAGCTCTTGCAATACTTAGAAGATCATCAAATAAATAGTGACCACCAGTGCTGTTTCCGCCGTGGACGTTTAGCTGGTGATCTTCTAATTTAGTTAACGCACTGATGAGCGGAGGCAGTTGAAACCATGGGGAGGCGTTCATTGAAAGAGACATATGTCTTGCAGTGGACCGATAAGGACTGATAATGATGATGATGATAATGATGAAAGCAGATAAGGAAATGCTTAAATATTTTGGAGATTTCTCAAATCAATGGGTATTTGTAAGTCTCCCAATCTATCATTCAATGAATCTGGTCTAGACGCTCTTAATAATTTCCATTCTAAATCTCCTTCTAAGTTTTTGCAATTTCATCGCAAGGTGTTGAGTTTGACGAGTTATGTTTGAAAGTGATTAAGCTCATTCTACCGCTTTTGTTACCCGTTCCTATCTCCAGACATCTGTTGTTCTCAGTTTACTGCAAAGATTTACTAAAAATTTACTGCAAGTGGACCGATAAGGGCTGATAATGAAGATGATGATGAAACGCCATATTAAGAAAATACAATTTCATGTGGGTATCTTTGAATATATATCATTATTAGTTTTTCAAATGACAGTTAAGATATTACACAGTTTAGATTAAATTAACCGTTGAAGCCAAGAGAAAGGGATTGGCGGTTAGTCTGGATGTAGCGAAGGCCTTTGATCGGGTTTGGCACAAAGCGCTCCTTTCAAAGCTTTATTCATACGGACTTCCCGGGAAATTACGCGATTGGATTACTAGATTTTTGACAAATCGCAGTATAAAGGTCGTGGTTGACGGCGCATGCTCCGCCCTTAAATTTGTCAATGCTGGTGTTACTCAACGCTGTGTTCTGTCACCTACACTATTTCTTCTGCATATCAATGACATGCTGCCAACTTCATTGTTACACAGATGATAGTACTGGGGATGCTTTATACACTGGCCGTGACAAATTTTTCCAGGGAACACGTCAACGAGTATCGGAACAAACTTGTGTCCGAAGCCGAGGATTTTTTATCCATGCCTCGGAATGGGGCCTATTATACTTAATTCAATGTAATCCCCATAAGACACAAGTTTCCGTTTTTTCCGCCGCCTTCGTCGTATCTTCTCGTTTTCAGAACACTTTCAGAACCTATCGGCCTCAGCTAGTATCGGAATACTTGGTGTCGACATATCGAGTAACGTTTAGTTCTGCAGTCATTTGGAAGCGAAAGCTAAATTAGCCTCAAAGAAGCTGGGCATGCTCAATAGGGTGAAGCAGTACTTCAATCCAGCCGGCTGCAACTTTACAAGGGGTAGGTCCGACCGCATATGGAGTACTGCTCCCACCTTTGTGCAGGGGCCCCGCAATATCAGCTCGTTTTATTTGACCACATACAACATAGAGCGGCTGGAATCGTTGACGACCAAGTTATTTCCGAACAACTCGATTCTTTGGTCCTACGAAAAGATGTCGGTTCGTGTGCGTCTTTTATCCTATTTTTCATGGGGAGCGTTCCGAAGCGGCGTAATACTAGCAGCAGAATTCCATCTTCGGACATCGCGACATAACTGAAAATTCCACGCCCATCACATTTATGTCCGTAAATCCACAACAGTGAGGTTTAAACGCCACTTCTTACCGCGCACAATTGTACTGTGGAACCAGCCTCCCACGGTATTTCCGATCCGATACGACGTAGAGGTCTTCAATACCCATTCAAATTCCTTAAAGGCCGGCAGCGCGTCCTTGTCTTACATATCTACCTGCTCGTTTGTCGCCTATCTCATAAAAAAGAACAAAAAGTCGAATATATTTTTTTTTATAATATATTTAATTAACCAAAGTATGGAATATTGTTTTCTACGCCCCTTTGCTGTCCCATAGATAGTTTTACTAAAGAAACCAGTCGGACGGGAATTAATAAAATCTTTGAAGGCGAGTTGGACTGCCCCCACGGAGATGAATTTTTTCCTTTACAAGAAGTTTTGGATAACTTTTTCGAAAGAAAAAAAATCTGTTGGAGCAAGGTCCGGGTAGTACGGAGGACGTTTGTTGCGCAGTGTGTAATTTCGTCGTGAAACAGCATTGGCATGGAGCGATTGACTAGCCTACGTTGTTTAGCCGCTAGTTTTCCCCATTAAGACAATTGCTGACAATAGATATCAGCCGTAATAGTCTGAAAACTGTAATTAACAAAACCGGAACTAGTGCTACAAACGCTAACGTACATTCTTTGGGGCTAATTTTACCTTGGGGCTGGATTTGGT
Source organism: Eumaeus atala (assembly GCA_017140195.1). NCBI lineage: Eukaryota > Metazoa > Arthropoda > Insecta > Lepidoptera > Lycaenidae > Eumaeus > Eumaeus atala. The sequence goes on along the minus strand of JAFELO010001010.1, from coordinate 219,686 downwards.
AGCTGGTCAGGGTCCAACCATTGAGCTGAGAGCTTCCAATTATCGTAAATAATACACTTTTCATCACAGGTAATGACTCGGTTTAAAATACCTTCATTATTATGTCGGTTTAGTAATCTTCCGGTTTGCTTCAATCGATTCGTGAGGTACCTTTCAAGCTTTGTAATCTTCCCAGTTTGCTTCAAATGAACTAAAACAGTTTTATCTGCAACTGCACCAACTGCACCAAACTGCACCAAAGTCGGACGTGGTTTGCGGTGGATCCGCTTCCACAATAGCCTTCAACTCTTCATTCAGGTCCAAATTTCCAGAACGAAAACGTTGAAACCAAGAACGGACTGAATTTTGTTTTGCAACACGACCGCCATACACAACATTTACGTCGTTTACACAACCTTCGAGTCGTTTCCGCAGCACTAGGGCCAAATGAGCACACTGAACTTACCCCACTTAAACAAAAGTTGAAGTAATGATATAATGAGCGAAAAGTGTCGAACGAGCGATAAAAATAAATAGATATTTATTTTTGCAAAATATGTACGAACACAGTCCTACAAGATTACAATTTTAAGCGATAGAACGCGAGATCTTTTAGTGGGGGGGGGGTCTACTTTAGGATTTTTTATTAATCAATAAATAAACTGATCATTAATCAGATCAGAGATGAATAAATGAAATTAGAAC